>OW026522.1:62083755-62090043 GCA_932274085.1 Protocalliphora azurea
ATTGGGTATGATCGCCCCATTATTTTACATAGCCCCATACAAATGTCCTTCAGAAATAGGATTTTAGCGTTAATAAATGTCTTAAATATATTACAATTTTGGTAAAATTAAATTTTTATTAAAATCTTTTATTAAATTTTACAATTTTTTATGTTTGCTGTACGCATTTATATGCAATTCAACAAAAAAGTGAAAACTTTAGGTTGCAAGAAAAAATCACAAATTTCAAATTTGCGGTCAAAAATCTCAATTTTTATATTATAGTCTCCTAGAATATCCATTAAGCTTACAAAATCATTAATAAAAAATAAAATGTTTTTTCATATATTTTTCATTAGCTATACATTTTTTTAAGGTAAATATTACAAAAAAATCGATTAAAATTATTAGAAATTTCTTAAATTTAGCTCCCATTTTAAGAATTTTGCTTGAATGGTGAATATTTTAAATGTTTTTCTATAAAATTCTAGTTCAAACTTTTTAATTAGAAAATTTATTTTATTTCTAGTTATACTACAACTATTGACCTGTTTTTATTTTTGTCAAATGGCTAAATTAGGCACTTACATCGACACATAATTTTTAAATTTGAGGTCAAAATTTAGATTTATTTATATTTATCTATTAAAAACAAAAATAAAAAAATAACATGTTTTTCCTAAAACAAATTTTATTCTTCATTAAAATCAAACCAATATTGAATGTTTGGTTAAAAAAATACGTGAATTTGGATGTAATTAAAAAATATAAATAATAAAGAATTTCTCTTAAAATTGATTTTTCGTTTTAAATATTTAATTTCAAATCCAAAAAAAAATAAAACTTTGAACCAACGTCTTCAAAAATAGAATTTTAGCGAATTTTTTTCTAAAAGCATAAGAGAAACACTTTTTACATATGCAAATTGAGCCCAAATTTAGTATATTTGGTGTCCTCTTTTGTTAACAAATAGAGAAAACTTAAACTTTTTTCTAAAGATTAGTAAAGCTTTTAGATAAGCTTTTCAAAAATATAAAATTTACTAACGTTCATGGCATAATTTTATTTCTGATTTTTGCCTATGTAACAAAGCATTGTGTGTGGGTTCAAATAAAAATTTTGTTCGTTTAAGTTATTTGTTATTTTTTGTTTGTGCTTTTGTTTACTTCTCGAATTGGGTTTTCATATTTTGTTTTTAACATCCCAGGTGGAAATTATGTCTTGAAGAAGGTGTTTCTTGAGGTGCAAGTCATTTGGTGATGACAAATTGCATCAGACGACTCAACGACATTTCCTACAATTGACTACAACTAGTAATATTTTGACCATAATTATAAGGTACCTTAATTAATCTTGTAGTGCTGTATAATGACATTATAATTTCGGAACACAATGTTTTTGGTAAATTTTTTATGCATTTTTAAAATATATCAGTGACTAACAAGTATGAAAGTGTTACCGCCATTCAATCAAATGCATCACAATGTCAGCGGAAACTATTCAGTTCATGTTTGAAATGTATATTAAAGATAAGTCATCATTTTTAGTACTATTGGCAATTTGCTTAATTTGTGTTAAAGAATTTTGACAAAATTTATGAAAATGTCATAATTATTTTTATATTAGAATAAGGGACAATGTCAGCTGCGATGCTGAGAAGTCATAAATTACTACTTTAGGATGCTTAAAGAAATTTCCAACTGGAATGTTTTTCGTTGACTTTGACTCTCAACATTTTGTATTGCTCCAATTTATGAAAACTGTTTATACATATGTATGTATGTATGCATGTATGTATATATGTATGCATGTATGTATGTATATATGTGTGTATGAATGTGTGTTTATGTATGTATTTTAGGGGTTAATTTTGTTGGTGTGTAAGTGAGTAAGTATTTGTTGTCTTTTTATTATTTTATTTTTTCTTATCGGACATATTTGTTGGTGGTTGATTTGTTTTGTACGTTTATTGTTTATTGCCATTTCTGTGCCAGTAGTTTAAAATGGTGTGAAAAAATTTGTTGAGTTAGGCAGTGAGGAATGTCAGCATTAAAAGTAGTAATAACAATAAAAAGAAGAACACAACCAAAACAATAAATGACAGCAATGTAATGGCTAAAACAGAAAGAAATAAACTACTAAAAACGTTGTTTCTTTGGTTTTTGAACGTGAATTGTTGTTGTTCTGCTACTAAAAGGAACTTTCCGTTTGTAGGTCGTATGAGTAATGTGTAACTGTTTGAATGAATAAATCATGCGTTCCATACGTACACACATACTTATTGGTGTTTATTCTTGAAAACGCGTCGAAGAAGTGAATTTTTCTATTAAAACAAAAACAAAGTTTACAAAATTGTTTTTGTTTACCATATATTTTTAAAATGTAATAAACGTGAAAACTTTAACGCGTTTCTCTATCTTTTAAAAATCGCAAATTCCATTTTAGAAATGTACGGTAAACAAAAACAATTTTTTAAAATTTTTTTTTGTTGTAATGGAAATTTTCAAGAATAGACACCATTGATACATGTACATTATACTGCACCAAAATCGTTCTTTAAGTTGTAAAAAGATATTGTGTGAAATATTAGTGAAATCGGATATTGTTAATCCGTGCCGAATCGGACCTGAAGTTTGTAGGGTGCGTTTTGTAATTTTTATAGTTCTTAGAAAAAAGATAGCTATTAAATTTGTAACTAAATGTTAAAAATCGTAATCTACACATTGGTTAAAAAATTAGTCATTATGAATTCCACAGACCATTATTGTGCTTTAGAGCAATTGTGTAAGGAGTTTATGAACCTACTTTAATTTTTTTTAATGTTTAAATAAACTCCAAATTTTAACTAAAATTATTGCTTGATTAAAAAATTTTGCCATTTTTTAAGACTGTTACAAAACTCTAATTTCAAAATATTTAAAATGCAAGCAAGCAGTACCTGCAATTTAAATTCTGCGGATTTCGAAAAATTGGACAAGGATTATCTTTAAAATATGGAGGTCAAAAGGTCAACATTTGAAATATTTTAAAAATTAAAGAATTTTTTTATCTCGATTTAGATGCAATGATTTCTATAATGAATTTTGATGTTTTAACATAACTTACTTGTCAGGATGTGAAATTGGAGTTTTGAGACAAAAAAATAAAAAAAATTTTTTTAACCAAGTATGAAAAGGGATTTGAATTATTATGCAGAAACAAAAACTTATTTTTCAGTAATCTTGGTTAATATTTAATATTTTTAATTAATTTTACTTAAACATAATTTTGTGGAGAATTCGTATTAACTTTAAAATTTCTTAACCGATTTTTTCTTGTTATCTTTTGCATGATAGATAATTAAGTGTAGATTATAATTCTTTAACATTTTGTGATGTTTATTTCATGAAATTATGGAGCAGTTTAAATATAACATATGCATACGTACGTATGTATGTAACTATTTGAATCATAGTAAATATATGACAGTCTGTACATACATTACTATAAATATTTTGGAAACAAAAAATAAACTGAAAAATTTGTCAACTTTTTTTTACTTTTATTTATTGATAAAAAAAGAAAATACATATTGGAAAATACATATTGGAAAAAAGAAAATTATTTTATGACTGACGATAAAACTTGATAAATAATAATAAATACTTAGTAAATACTTACTAAGTATTTCATTCATAAATGTAATAACAATCAACAATATGTTTTTAGAAATTATAATTATATTACGAACTTAATATTTATTGGAATTTTGCTATTGGCCTTTGGTGTCAATGTCTTTGACAGTAATAGGATCATTTCTATAATCTTCAATGAGTCATAGAATATTTCCATAAAAAATAAATATTTTTAAATCCAGAATGAGTCATACATACAATACTTGTATGAAATAATCATATTCATATGCATATTTAATTATACTTTTACGTGCGTTTTGTGTACAATATGTACTTCTATTTGTCCATTGTTTATGTGACAATTTGAATTCCTTAGTTTTCTTAATTGTATTTAAATAATTTGGGAATTTTTATAATGAAATTTATAAATTTTATGAAACGAACTAGTTTTATTTTTCATTCTTTTGATTATTGTAAACTTTTAGCGTATGTTTCCAATTAGGGTTCATCAAATTGAGTTTCGAATAATCGAACAATATACTTTTTGTTGAAAAAAGTCGAAAAGTTTAGATCGACTTTTCGATTTGAAAATAATTGAGAAATCGACTTTCTTGTTGCTAGATAGTTGAAAAGTTGGAAATAGTCGAAAATTCGGAAAAGGTCGAAAATAGTAGAATAGTCGGAGAAAGTTGAAAATAGTCGGAAAAGTCGGAATAAGTCGAAAATAGTCGGAAAAAGTCGAAAATAGTAGGAAAAAGTCGAAAAAATTTGCTTTATTTAAAAATAATAGTTTCTTAGCAGTTTTTATTTGAACTACATCATCTAACTGTTGGAAATGGTATCGCAAAAGCTCATTTTTGTATGTAGCCAGCACTTTCATTGCATAGATTGTATTTTAAGTTTGAGTTCACACACAGCAATTTTTCTTTCTGAAAATTTTCTATTTTTTCTTTTAAACTTGCACAAAATTTTACTTCAGCAATTCTTGCTTTAATTTTATTTGATTTTGTTTTGAAGTATGTAAATGAAAAACAAAACGAATTTCAAAGTACGACAAATCTATTCACTTTCATATTCCCTCTCGCTCTCTCGTACATGAAATCAGAATTTCAGCAAGAAAAATTGCCTTGTCTGAACTCAGACTAATTAATTTGTTTTTGAGACAAATAACAAAAAATAGCAAAAGTGCTCGCAAATAGTCGATAAAATCGAAAATAGTCGAAAAATCGAAAATAATCGGAAAAAGTCGAAAATTGTAGAAAAGTAGGAAAAAGTCGAAAATAGTTTAAAAAAGTCGATAAAAGTCAAAAAGTCGACTAAACCAAAATTGAAAAAAGTCGAAAAATCGACATTTTGTTCAAACTATAAAACCTTATTTCCACTTCTTCTAACATAAGCAATTACAGAAATTGCAAGTCGTGAAACCAAAATTTTCAATTTTATTTGCAATTTTCTGATAAGGAAATTAGCTGCGTTTCGAATATTGCAAAATTAAAATTAGCAATTAATAACCGTTTTAATTATATATCGTTGATGTATCCTTAACAGAAAAGATATTGGAGGTACCTAAACTTGGAAAGAAAAACATAAAAAGTTCTAGAGGCTTTTATATGCTTTTTAAAAATTTCATTTTTATCGTCTGATAAATTTCTTAATTAGAGAAATATGTATGTTTTAAACCTTAGTAGCGAGTTGTTAATGTTATTATTTTAAATTCATATTTATTTATACTTTTGTACTGAAAATATAAATAAGTAATTTCGTAATGCGTATAAAATAGATTATTTAACAAATCTGATATATTTTTTATACTTTTTTTAAGAAAATATTTTAAACATTATATTAATATAAATAAATTATTTAAGAGTAATAGATCTTATAAAAAATCAAAATATTTAATTATAAAATTTAAAATCTTTTCTCTGTAGGAGCAGAATAGATACACAGAACATGTACAAATACAAAATGTGAATGAAATGCGTTCTCAGAGCACCGAGCTCTTATTTAAATACAGTTATAGCTAATAAGAGAATAATAAAGACAATGAGAACCACCGAATTATTAATAATTGCCTCGGTCTTTAGAAAATCTATTTTATTTGTATTATTGAGGTGAAGTTGATTTAACATTTCTAATAAAAGTAATTTGATATATTATTTTTCGGGAGCTGATTGCTGAATAATTAGAGTAGAAACTGTAATTATAGGTGCTTGTAGATTTCTATAAATTTTAGTATCGAAATTTATTGAATCGTTATGGAAAATGATATGTTCCTGTTATAGATTAATTATTTAATAAGTCGTTAAAATTATTTAATAAAATTATGACTGGTTTCAATTGTTCCATCATTGAAACGTGGAATTCATCGGAAATATTACAATGTGTGTGGGCTCCACTTAGGAGGGAGTAGAGTTAACAATGTTAATTAAATCATAATATTGTTAATTATAGTACAATTGTTCTCATTAGTTAGTTATCTTCTTTATTTATATCCCACACGACAATAGGTGGTTGGAGTATTATGCGTTTGTGCTGACGCTTGTAACGTGTAGAAAAAATTATCCAACACCCACCTTAAGGTATAGCAATCGACTCAGAATTACTTTTCGAGTCGATCTAACGATGTCCGTCCGTCTGGCTGGCTAGACGACTGGCTGGCTGTCAATGTAAACCTTGTGCACAAAGTTCAGGTCAC
>OW026522.1:62090243-62177743 GCA_932274085.1 Protocalliphora azurea
AAAATTTCCATCAAAAAATCGATTTTTGACCAGATATAAATGTGATCACAGATGAAGCGTATTTTTTCAATAAAACGCTTATTTACCGAAATATCAAGGTTTAATGATGTTTATAAAATTTTCATCCAAAAAATCGATTTTTGGTCAGATATAGATGTGACCACAGATGAATCTTCTTTTCTCAATAAAATGCTTATTTACCGAAATATCGAGGTTTAAAGATTTTTATAAAATTTTCATCCAAAAAATCGATTTTTGGTCAGATATAGAAGTGATCACACATGAAGCTTATTTTCTCAATAAAACGCATATTTACCGAAATATCGAGATTTAAAGATTTTTATAAAATTTTCATCCAAAAAAAAAATAGATTTTTGATCAGATATAGCTGTGATCACAGATGAAGCTTATTTTCCAAGTGAAACTCATATTTACCGAAATATCAAGGTTTAAAAATTTTTACAAAATATCCATCAAAAATCCATTTTTGGTCAGATATAGAAGTGATCACAAATAAATCTTATTTTCTCAATTAAACGCTTATTTACCGATATATCGAGGTTTAAAGATTTTTGTAAAATTTTCATCCAAAAATCGATTTTTGATCAGATATAGGTGTGATCACAGATGAAGCTTATTTTCTCAATAAAACGCATATTTACCGAAATATCCAGATTTAAAGATTTTTATAAAATTTTCATCCAAAAAAAAAAAAGATTTTGATCAGATATAGATGTGATCACAGATGAAGCTTATTTTCCAAGTGAAACTCATATTTACCGAAATATCAAGGTTTAAAAATTTTTACAAAATTTCCATCAAAAAATCAATTTTTGGTCAGATATAGAAGTGATCACAAATAAATCTTATTTTCTCAATTAAACGCTTATTTACCGAAATATCGAGGTTTAAAGATTTTTGTAAAATCTTTCTCCAAAAAATCGATTTTTGATCAGATATAGATGTGAGAACAGATGAAGCTTATTTTCTCAATAAAACGCATATTTACAGTAATATCGAGGTTTTAAAAACTTTCATAAAATTTTCATCCAAAAAATCGAATTTTGATCAGATATAGATGTATTTACATATGAATGTTATTTTCTCAATAAAACGATTATTTACCGAAATATCGAGGTTTAAACATTTTTATAAAATTTTCAACCGAAAAATCGATTTATGGTCACATACAGAAGTGATCACACATGAAGCTTATTTTCTCAATAAAACGCTTATTTACCTAAATATCGTGGTTTAAAGATTTTTATAAAATTTTCATCCCAAAAATCGATTTTTGATCAGATATAGATGTGAGAACAGATGATGCTTATTTTCCAAGTGAAACTCATATTTACCGAAATATCAAGGTTTAAAAATTTTTACAAAATCTCCATCAAAAAATCCATTTTTTGTCAGATATAGAAGTGATCACAAATAAATCTTATTTTCTCAATAAAACGCATATTTGCCGAAATATCGAGATATAAGTATTTTCATATAATTTCCAACCGAAAAATAGTCTTTTTTTATAAAATTTTCATCCCAAAAATCGATTTTTGACCAGATATAAATGTGATCACAGATGAAGCGTATTTTTTCAATAAAACGCTTATTTACCGAAATATCAAAGTTTAATGATGTTTATAAAATTTTCATCCAAAAAATCGATTTTTGGTCAGATATAGATGTGACCACAGATGAATCTTCTTTTCTCAATAAAATGCTTATTTACCGAAATATCGAGGTTTAAAGATTTTTATAAAATTTTCATCCAAAAAATCGATTTTTGGTCAGATATAGAAGTGATCACAGATGAAGCTTATTTTCTCAATAAAACGCATATTTACCGAAATATCCAGATTTAAAGATTTTTAAAAAATTTTCATCCAAAAAAAAAAGATTTTTGATCAGATATAGACGTGATCACAGATGAAGCTTATTTTCCAAGTGAAATTAATATTTACCGAAATATCGAGGTTTAAAAATTTTTACAAAATTTCTATCAAAAAATCCATTTTTGGTCAGATATAGAAGTGATCACAAATAAATCTTATTTTCTGAATTAAACGCGTATTTGCCGAAGTATGGAGATTTAAGGATTTTTGTAAAATTTCCAACAGAAAAATCGATTTTTGTTCTGATATAGATGTGATCACAGATGAAGCTTATTTTCTCAATAAAACGCATATTTACCGAAATATCCAGATTTAAAGATTTTTATAAAATTTTCATCCAAAAAAAAAAGATTTTTGATCAGATATAGATGTGATCACAGATGAAGCTTATTTTCAAAGTGAAATTCATATTTACCGAAATATCGAGGTTTAAAAATTTTTACAAAATTTCCATCAAAAAATCGATTTTTGGTCAGATATAGAAGTGATCACAAATAAATTTAATTTTCTCAATTAAACGCTTATTTACCGAAATTTCGAGGTTTAAAGATTTTTGTAAAATCTTCATACAAAAAATCGAATTTTGATCAGATATAGATGTGATCACAGATGAAGCTTATTTTCTCAATAAAACGCATATTTGCCGAAATATCGAGATATAAGTATTTTCGTAAAATTTCCAACCGAAAAATCGTCTTTTTTTATAAAATTTTCATCCCAAAAATCGATTTTTGATCAGATATAAATGTGATCACAGATGAAGCGTATTTTTTCAATAAAACGCTTATTTACCGAAATATCAAGGTTTAATGATGTTTATAAAATTTTCATCCAAAAAATCGATTTTTGGTCAGATATAGATGTGATCACATATGAATCTTCTTTTCTCAATAAAATACTTATTTACCGAAATATCGAGGTTTAAAGATTTTTATAAAATTTTCATCCAAAAAAAAAAAGATTTTTGATCAGTTATAGATGTGATCACAGATGAAGCTTATTTTCCAAGTGAAATTCATATTTACCGAAATATCAAGGTTTAAAAATTTTTACAAAATCTCCATCAAAAAATCCATTTTTTGTCAGATATAGAAGTGATCACAAATAAATCTTATTTTCTCAATAAAACGCATATTTGCCGAAATATCGAGATATAAGTATTTTCATATAATTTCCAACCGAAAAATAGTCTTTTTTTATAAAATTTTCATCCCAAAAATCGATTTTTGACCAGATATAAATGTGATCACAGATGAAGCGTATTTTTTCAATAAAACGCTTATTTACCGAAATATCAAAGTTTAATGATGTTTATAAAATTTTCATCCAAAAAATCGATTTTTGGTCAGATATAGATGTGACCACAGATGAATCTTCTTTTCTCAATAAAATGCTTATTTACCGAAATATCGAGGTTTAAAGATTTTTATAAAATTTTCATCCAAAAAATCGATTTTTGGTCAGATATAGAAGTGATCACAGATGAATCTTATTTTCTCAATAAAACGCATATTTACCGAAATATCGAGATTTAAAGATTTTTATAAAATTTTCATCCAAAAAAAAAAGATTTTTGATCAGATATAGATGTGATCACAGATGATGCTTATTTTCCAAGTGAAACTCATATTTACCGAAATATCAAGGTTTAAAAATTTTTACAAAATATCCATCAAAAAATCCATTTTTGGTCAGATATAGAAGTGATCACAAATAAAATCTTATTTTCTCAATTAAACGCTTATTTACCGATATATCGAGGTTTAAAGATTTTTGTAAAATTTTCATCCAAAAAATCGATTTTTGATCAGATATAGGTGTGATCACAGATGAAGCTTATTTTCTCAATAAAACGCATATTTACCGAAATATCCAGATTTAAAGATTTTTATAAAATTTTCATCCAAAAAAAAAAAAGATTTTTGATCAGATATAGATGTGATCACAGATGAAGCTTATTTTCCAAGTGAAACTCATATTTACCGAAATATCAAGGTTTAAAAATTTTTACAAAATTTCCATCAAAAAATCAATTTTTGGTCAGATATAGAAGTGATCACAAATAAATCTTATTTTCTCAATTAAACGCTTATTTACCGAAATATCGAGGTTTAAAGATTTTTGTAAAATCTTTCTCCAAAAAATCGATTTTTGATCAGATATAGATGTGAGAACAGATGAAGCTTATTTTCTCAATAAAACTCATATTTACAGTAATATCGAGGTTTAAAAACTTTCATAAAATTTTCATCCAAAAAATCGAATTTTGATCAGATATAGATGTATTTACATATGAATGTTATTTTCTCAATAAAACGATTATTTACCGAAATATCGAGGTTTAAACATTTTTATAAAATTTTCAACCGAAAAATCGATTTATGGTCACATACAGAAGTGATCACACATGAAGCTTATTTTCTCAATAAAACGCTTATTTACCTAAATATCGTGGTTTAAAGATTTTTATAAAATTTTCATCCCAAAAATCGATTTTTGACCAGATATAGAAGTGATCACAGATGAAGCGTATTTTTTCAATAAAACGCTTATTTACCGAAATATCAAGGTTTAATGATGTTTATAAAATTTTCATCCAAAAAATCGATTTTTGGTCAGATATAGATGTGACCACAGATGAATCTTCTTTTCTCAATAAAATGCTTATTTACCGAAATATCGAGGTTTAAAGATTTTTATAAAATTTTCATCCAAAAAATCGATTTTTGGTCAGATATAGAAGTGATCACAGATGAATCTTATTTTCTCAATAAAACGCATATTTACCGAAATATCGAGATTTAAAGATTTTTATAAAATTTTCATCCAAAAAAAAAAAAGATTTTTGATCAGATATACATGTGATCACAGATGAAGCTTATTTTCCAAGTGAAATTCATATTTACCGAAATATCAAGGATTAAAAATTTTTACAAAATATCCATCAAAAAATCCATTTTTGGTCAGATATAGAAGTGATCACAAATAAATCTTATTTTCTCAATTAAACGCTTATTTACCGATATATCGAGGTTTAAAGATTTTTGTAAAATTTTCATCCAAAAAATCGATTTTTGATCAGATATAGGTGTGATCACAGATGAAGCTTATTTTCTCAATAAAACGCATATTTACCGAAATATCCAGATTTAAAGATTTTTATAAAATTTTCATCCAAAAAAAAAAAGATTTTTGATCAGATATAGATGTGATCACAGATGAAGCTTATTTTCCAAGTGAAACTCATATTTACCGAAATATCAAGGTTTAAAAATTTTTACAAAATTTCCATCAAAAAATCAATTTTCGAGATATAAGTATTTTCATATAATTTCCAACCGAAAAATAGTCTTTTTTTTATAAAATTTTCATCCCAAAAATCGATTTTTGACCAGATATAAATGTGATCACAGATGAAGCGTATTTTTTCAATAAAACGCTTATTTACCGAAATATCAAAGTTTAATGATGTTTATAAAATTTTCATCCAAAAAATCGATTTTTGGTCAGATATAGATGTGACCACAGATGAATCTTCTTTTCTCAATAAAATGCTTATTTACCGAAATATCGAGGTTTAAAGATTTTTATAAAATTTTCATCCAAAAAATCGATTTTTGGTCAGATATAGAAGTGATCACAGATGAATCTTATTTTCTCAATAAAACGCATATTTACCGAAATATCGAGATTTAAAGATTTTTATAAAATTTTCATCCAAAAAAAAAAGATTTTTGATCAGATATAGATGTGATCACAGATGATGGTTATTTTCCAAGTGAAACTCATATTTACCGAAATATCAAGGTTTAAAAATTTTTACAAAATATCCATCAAAAAATCCATTTTTGGTCAGATATAGAAGTGATCACAAATAAATCTTATTTTCTCAATTAAACGCTTATTTACGGATATATCGAGGTTTAAAGATTTTTGTAAAATTTTCATCCAAAAAATCGATTTTTGATCAGATATAGGTGTGATCACAGATGAAGCTTATTTTCTCAATAAAACGCATATTTACCGAAATATCCAGATTTAAAGATTTTTATAAAATTTTCATCCAAAAAAAAAAGATTTTTGATCAGATATAGATGTGATCACAGATGAAGCTTATTTTCCAAGTGAAACTCATATTTACCGAAATATCAAGGTTTAAAAATTTTTACAAAATTTCCATCAAAAAATCAATTTTTGGTCAGATATAGAAGTGATCACAAATAAATCTTATTTTCTCAATTAAACGCTTATTTACCGAAATATCGAGGTTTAAAGATTTTTGTAAAATCTTTCTACAAAAAATCGATTTTTGATCAGATATAGATGTGAGCACAGATGAAGCTTAGTTTCTCAATAAAACTCATATTTACAGTAATATCGAGGTTTAAAAACTTTCATAAAATTTTCATCCAAAAAATCGAATTTTGATCAGATATAGATGTATTTACATATGAATGTTATTTTCTCAATAAAACGATTATTTACCGAAATATCAAGGTTTAAACATTTTTATAAAATTTTCAACCGAAAAATCGATTTATGGTCACATACAGAAGTGATCACACATGAAGCTTATTTTCTCAATAAAACGCTTATTTACCTAAATATCGTGGTTTAAAGATTTTTATAAAATTTTCATCCAAAAAATCGGTTTTTGGTCAGATATAGATGTGATCATAGATGAAGCTTATTTTCCAAGTGAAATTAACATTTACCGAAATATCGAAGTTTAAAAATTTTTACAAAATTTCCATCAAAAAATCGATTTTTGGTCAGATATAGAAGTGATCACAAATAAATCTTATTTTCTCAATTAAACGCTTATTTACCGAAATATCGAGGTTTAAAGATTTTTGTAAAATCTTCATCCAAAAAATCGATTTTTGATCAGATATAGATGTGATCACAGAAGAAGCTTATTTTCTCAATAAAACGCATATTTGCCGAAATATCGAGATATAAGTATTTTCGTAAAATTTCCAACCGAAAAATCGTCTTTTTTTATAAAATTTTCATCCCAAAAATCGATTTTTGATCAGATATAAATGTCATCACAGATGAAGCGTATTTTTTCAATAAAACGCTTATTTACCGAAATATCAAGGTTTAATTATGTTTATAAAATTTTCATCCAAAAAATCGATTTTTGGTCAGATATAGATGTGATCACAGATGAATCTTCTTTTCTCAATAAAATACTTATTTACCGAAATATCGAGGTTTAAAGATTTTTATAAAATTTTCATCCAAAAAATCGATTTTTGGTCAGATATAGAAGTGATCACAGATGAAGCTTATTTTCTCAATAAAACGCTTATTTACCGAAATATCGAGGTTTCAAGATTTTTTTAAATTTTTCTTCAAAAAAAAAAAAAAAAAAAGATTTTTGATCAGATATAGATGTGATCACAGATGAAGCTTATTTTCCAAGTGAAACTCATATTTACCGAAATATCGAATTTTAAAAATTTTTACAAAATTTCCATCAAAAAATCGATTTTTGGTCAGATATAGAAGTGATCACAAATAAATCTTATTTTCTCAATTAAACGCTTATTTACCGAAATATCGAGGTTTAAAGATTTTTGTAAAATCTTCATCCAAAAAATCGATTTTTGATCAGATATAGATGTGATCACAGATGAAGCTTATTTTCTCAATAAAACGCATATTTGCCGAAATATCGAGATATAAGTATTTTCGTAAAATTTCCAACCGAAAAATCGTCTTTTTTTATAAAATTTTCATCCCAAAAATCGATTTTTGATCAGATATAAATGTGATCACAGATGAAGCGTATTTTTTCAATAAAACGCTTATTTACCGAAATATCAAGGTTTAATGATGTTTATAAAATCACAGATGAATCTTCTTTTCTCAATAAAATACTTATTTACCGAAATATCGAGGTTTAAAGATTTTTATAAAATTTTCATCCAAAAAATCGATTTTTGGTCAGATATAGAAGTGATCACAGATGAAGCTTATTTTCTCAATAAAACGCATATTTACCGAAATATCGAGATTTAAAGATTTTTATAAAATTTTCATCAAAAAAAAAAAAAAGATTTTTGATCAGTTATAGATGTGATCACAGATGAAGCTTATTTTCCAAGTGAAAAAAATCGATTTTTGGTCAGATATAGAAGTGATCACAGATGAATCTTATTTTCTCAATAAAACGCATATTTACCGAAATATCGAGATTTAAAGATTTTTATCTCCATCAAAAAATCCATTTTTTGTCAGATATAGAAGTGATCACAAATAAATCTTATTTTCTCAATAAAACGCATATTTGCCGAAATATCGAGATATAAGTATTTTCATATAATTTCCAACCGAAAAATAGTCTTTTTTTATAAAATTTTCATCCCAAAAATCGATTTTTGACCAGATATAAATGTGATCACAGATGAAGCGTATTTTTTCAATAAAACGCTTATTTACCGAAATATCAAGGTTTAATGATGTTTATAAAATTTTCATCCAAAAAATCGATTTTTGGTCAGATATAGATGTGACCACAGATGAATCTTCTTTTCTCAATAAAATGCTTATTTACCGAAATATCGAGGTTTAAAGATTTTTATAAAATTTTCATCCAAAAAAATCGATTTTTGGTCAGATATAGAAGTGATCACAGATGAATCTTATTTTCTCAATAAAACGCATATTTACCGAAATATCGAGATTTAAAGATTTTTATAAAATTTTCATCCAAAAAAAAAAAAAGATTTTTGATCAGATATACATGTGATCACAGATGAAGCTTATTTTCCAAGTGAAACTCATATTTACCGAAATATCAAGGTTTAAAAATTTTTACAAAATATCCATCAAAAAATCCATTTTTGGTCAGATATAGAAGTGATCACAAATAAATCTTATTTTCTCAATTAAACGCTTATTTACCGATATATCGAGGTTTAAAGATTTTTGTAAAATTTTCATCCAAAAAATCGATTTTTGATCAGATATAGGTGTGATCACAGATGAAGCTTATTTTCTCAATAAAACGCATATTTACCGAAATATCCAGATTTAAAGATTTTTATAAAATTTTCATCCAAAAAAAAAAAGATTTTTGATCAGATATAGATGTGATCACAGATGAAGCTTATTTTCCAAGTGAAACTCATATTTACCGAAATATCAAGGTTTAAAAATTTTTACAAAATTTCCATCAAAAAATCAATTTTCGAGATATAAGTATTTTCATATAATTTCCAACCGAAAAATAGTCTTTTTTTATAAAATTTTCATCCCAAAAATCGATTTTTGACCAGATATAAATGTGATCACAGATGAAGCGTATTTTTTCAATAAAACGCTTATTTACCGAAATATCAAAGTTTAATGATGTTTATAAAATTTTCATCCAAAAAATCGATTTTTGGTCAGATATAGATGTGACCACAGATGAATCTTCTTTTCTCAATAAAGTGCTTATTTACCGAAATATCGAGGTTTAAAGATTTTTATAAAATTTTCATCCAAAAAATCGATTTTTGGTCAGATATAGAAGTGATCACAGATGAATCATATTTTCTCAATAAAACGCATATTTACCGAAATATCGAGATTTAAAGATTTTTATAAAATTTTCATCCAAAAAAAAAAAAGATTTTTGATCAGATATAGATGTGATCACAGATGATGGTTATTTTCCAAGTGAAACTCATATTTACCGAAATATCAAGGTTTAAAAATTTTTACAAAATATCCATCAAAAAATCCATTTTTGGTCAGATATAGAAGTGATCACAAATAAATCTTATTTTCTCAATTAAACGCTTATTTACCGATATATCGAGGTTTAAAGATTTTTGTAAAATTTTCATCCAAAAAATCGATTTTTGATCAGATATAGGTGTGATCACAGATGAAGCTTATTTTCTCAATAAAACGCATATTTACCGAAATATCCAGATTTAAAGATTTTTATAAAATTTTCATCCAAAAAAAAAAGATTTTTGATCAGATATAGATGTGATCACAGATGAAGCTTATTTTCCAAGTGAAACTCATATTTACCGAAATATCAAGGTTTAAAAATTTTTACAAAATTTCCATCAAAAAATCAATTTTTGGTCAGATATAGAAGTGATCACAAATAAATCTTATTTTCTCAATTAAACGCTTATTTACCGAAATATCGAGGTTTAAAGATTTTTGTAAAATCTTTCTACAAAAAATCGATTTTTGATCAGATATAGATGTGAGCACAGATGAAGCTTAGTTTCTCAATAAAACTCATATTTACAGTAATATCGAGGTTTAAAAACTTTCATAAAATTTTCATCCAAAAAATCGAATTTTGATCAGATATAGATGTATTTACATATGAATGTTATTTTCTCAATAAAACGATTATTTACCGAAATATCAAGGTTTAAACATTTTTATAAAATTTTCAACCGAAAAATCGATTTATGGTCACATACAGAAGTGATCACACATGAAGCTTATTTTCTCAATAAAACGCTTATTTACCTAAATATCGTGGTTTAAAGATTTTTATAAAATTTTCATCCAAAAAATCGGTTTTTGGTCAGATATAGATGTGATCATAGATGAAGCTTATTTTCCAAGTGAAATTAACATTTACCGAAATATCGAGGTTTAAAAATTTTTACAAAATTTCCATCAAAAAATCGATTTTTGGTCAGATATAGAAGTGATCACAAATAAATCTTATTTTCTCAATTAAACGCTTATTTACCGAAATATCGAGGTTTAAAGATTTTTGTAAAATCTTCATCCAAAAAATCGATTTTTGATCAGATATAGATGTGATCACAGAAGAAGCTTATTTTCTCAATAAAACGCATATTTGCCGAAATATCGAGATATAAGTATTTTCGTAAAATTTCCAACCGAAAAATCGTCTTTTTTTATAAAATTTTCATCCCAAAAATCGATTTTTGATCAGATATAAATGTCATCACAGATGAAGCGTATTTTTTCAATAAAACGCTTATTTACCGAAATATCAAGGTTTAATTATGTTTATAAAATTTTCATCCAAAAAATCGATTTTTGGTCAGATATAGATGTGATCACAGATGAATCTTCTTTTCTCAATAAAATACTTATTTACCGAAATATCGAGGTTTAAAGATTTTTATAAAATTTTCATCCAAAAAATCGATTTTTGGTCAGATATAGAAGTGATCACAGATGAAGCTTATTTTCTCAATAAAACGCTTATTTACCGAAATATCGAGGTTTCAAGATTTTTTTAAATTTTTCTTCAAAAAAAAAAAAAAAGATTTTTGATCAGATATAGATGTGATCACAGATGAAGCTTATTTTCCAAGTGAAACTCATATTTACCGAAATATCGAGGTTTAAAAATTTTTACAAAATTTCCATCAAAAAATCGATTTTTGGTCAGATATAGAAGTGATCACAAATAAATCTTATTTTCTCAATTAAACGCTTATTTACCGAAATATCGAGGTTTAAAGATTTTTGTAAAATCTTCATCCAAAAAATCGATTTTTGATCAGATATAGATGTGATCACAGATGAAGCTTATTTTCTCAATAAAACGCATATTTGCCGAAATATCGAGATATAAGTATTTTCGTAAAATTTCCAACCGAAAAATCGTCTTTTTTTATAAAATTTTCATCCCAAAAATCGATTTTTGATCAGATATAAATGTGATCACAGATGAAGCGTATTTTTTCAATAAAACGCTTATTTACCGAAATATCAAGGTTTAATGATGTTTATAAAATCACAGATGAATCTTCTTTTCTCAATAAAATACTTATTTACCGAAATATCGAGGTTTAAATATTTTTATAAAATTTTCATCCAAAAAATCGATTTTTGGTCAGATATAGAAGTGATCACAGATGAAGCTTATTTTCTCAATAAAACGCATATTTACCGAAATATCGAGATTTAAAGATTTTTATAAAATTTTCATCCAAAAAAAAAAAAAAGATTTTTGATCAGTTATAGATGTGATCACAGATGAAGCTTATTTTCCAAGTGAAATTCATATTTACCGAAATATCAAGGTTTAAAAATTTTTACAAAATCTCCATCAAAAAATCCATTTTTTGTCAGATATAGAAGTGATCACAAATAAATCTTATTTTCTCAATAAAACGCATATTTGCCGAAATATCGAGATATAAGTATTTTCATATAATTTCCAACCGTAAAATAGTCTTTTTTTATAAAATTTTCATCCCAAAAATCGATTTTTGACCAGATATAAATGTGATCACAGATGAAGCGTATTTTTTCAATAAAACGCTTATTTACCGAAATATCAAGGTTTAATGATGTTTATAAAATTTTCATCCAAAAAATCGATTTTTGGTCAGATATAGATGTGACCACAGATGAATCTTCTTTTCTCAATAAAATGCTTATTTACCGAAATATCGAGGTTTAAAGATTTTTATAAAATTTTCATCCAAAAAATCGATTTTTGGTCAGATATAGAAGTGATCACAGATGAATCTTATTATCTCAATAAAACGCATATTTACCGAAATATCGAGATTTAAAGATTTTTATAAAATTTTCATCCAAAAAAAAAAAAGATTTTTGATCAGATATAGATGTGATCACAGATGAAGCTTATTTTCCAAGTGAAACTCATATTTACCGAAATATCAAGGTTTAAAAATTTTTACAAAATATCCATCAAAAAATCCATTTTTGGTCAGATATAGAAGTGATCACAAATAAATCTTATTTTCTCAATTAAACGCTTATTTACCGATATATCGAGGTTTAAAGATTTTTGTAAAATTTTCATCCAAAAAATCGATTTTTGTTCAGATATAGGTGTGATCACAGATGAAGCTTATTTTCTCAATAAAACGCATATTTACCGAAATATCCAGATTTAAAGATTTTTATAAAATTTTCATCCAAAAAAAAAAAGATTTTTGATCAGATATAGATGTGATCACAGATGAAGCTTATTTTCCAAGTGAAACTCATATTTACCGAAATATCAAGGTTTAAAAATTTTTACAAAATTTCCATCAAAAAATCAATTTTTGGTCAGATATAGAAGTGATCACAAATAAATCTTATTTTCTCAATTAAACGCTTATTTACCGAAATATCGAGGTTTAAAGATTTTTGTAAAATCTTTCTCCAAAAAATCGATTTTTGATCAGATATAGAAGTGATCACAAATAAATCTTATTTTCTCAATAAAACGCATATTTGCCGAAATATCGAGATATAAGTATTTTCGTAAAATTTCCAACCGAAAAATCGTTTTTTTTTATAAAATTTTCATCCCAAAAATCGATTTTTGATCAGATATAAATGTGATCACAGATGAAGCGTATTTTTTCAATAAAACGCTTATTTACCGAAATATCAAGGTTTAATGATGTTTATAAAATTTTCATCCAAAAAATCGATTTTTGGTCAGATATAGATGTGATCACAGATGAATCTTCTTTTCTCAATAAAATACTTATTTACCGAAATATCGAGGTTTAAAGATTTTAATAAAATTTTCATCCAAAAAATCGATTTTTGGTCAGATATAGAAGTGATCACAGATGAAGCTTATTTTCTCAATAAAACGCATATTTAACGAAATATCGAGATTTAAATATTTTTATAAAATTTTCATCCAAAAAAAAAAAAGATTTTTGATCAGTTATAGATGTGATCACAGATGAAGCTTATTTTCCAAGTGAAATTCATATTTACCGAAATATCAAGGTTTAAAAATTTTTACAAAATCTCCATCAAAAAATCCATTTTTTGTAAGATATAGAAGTGATCACAAATAAATCTTATTTTCTCAATAAAACGCATATTTGCCGAAATATCGAGATATAAGTATTTTCATATAATTTCCAACCGAAAAATAGTCTTTTTTTATAAAATTTTCATCCCAAAAATCGATTTTTGACCAGATATAAATGTGATCACAGATGAAGCGTATTTTTTCAATAAAACGCTTATTTACCGAAATATCAAGGTTTAATGATGTTTATAAAATTTTCATCCAAAAAATCGATTTTTGGTCAGATATAGATGTGACCACAGATGAATCTTCTTTTCTCAATAAAATGCTTATTTACCGAAATATCGAGGTTTAAAGATTTTTATAAAATTTTCATCCAAAAAATCGATTTTTGGTCAGATATAGAAGTGATCACAGATGAATCTTATTTTCTCAATAAAACGCATATTTACCGAAATATCGAGATTTAAAGATTTTTATAAAATTTTCATCCAAAAAAAAAATAGATTTTTGATCAGATATAGATGTGATCACAGATGAAGCTTATTTTCCAAGTGAAACTCATATTTACCGAAATATCAAGGTTTAAAAATTTTTACAAAATATCCATCAAAAAATCCATTTTTGGTCAGATATAGAAGTGATCACAAATAAATCTTATTTTCTCAATTAAACGCTTATTTACCGATATATCGAGGTTTAAAGATTTTTGTAAAATTTTCATCCAAAAAATCGATTTTTGATCAGATATAGGTGTGATCACAGATGAAGCTTATTTTCTCAATAAAACGCATATTTACCGAAATATCCAGATTTAAACATTTTTATAAAATTTTCATCCAAAAAAAAAAAAAAGATTTTTGATCAGATATAGATGTGATCACAGATGAAGCTTATTTTCCAAGTGAAACTCATATTTACCGAAATATCAAGGTTTAAAAATTTTTACAAAATTTCCATCAAAAAATCAATTTTTGGTCAGATATAGAAGTGATCACAAATAAATCTTATTTTCTCAATTAAACGCTTATTTACCGAAATATCGAGGTTTAAAGATTTTTGTAAAATCTTTCTCCAAAAAATCGATTTTTGATCAGATATAGATGTGAGAACAGATGAAGCTTATTTTCTCAATAAAACTCATATTTACAGTAATATCGAGGTTTAAAAACTTTCATAAAATTTTCATCCAAAAAATCGAATTTTGATCAGATATAGATGTATTTACATATGAATGTTATTTTCTCAATAAAACGATTGTTTACCGAAATATCGAGGTTTAAACATTTTTATAAAATTTTCAACCGAAAAATCGATTTATGGTCACATACAGAAGTGATCACACATGAAGCTTATTTTCTCAATAAAACGCTTATTTACCTAAATATCGTGGTTTAAAGATTTTTATAAAATTTTCATCCAAAAAATCGGTTTTTGGTCAGATATAGATGTGATCATAGATGAAGCTTATTTTCTCAATAAAACGCTTATTTACCGATATATCGAGGTTTAAAGATTTTTGTAAAATTTTCATCCAAAAAATCTATTTTTGATCAAATATAGGTGTGATCACAGATGAAGCTTATTTTCTCAATAAAACGCATATTTACCGAAATATCCAGATTAAAAGATTTTTATAAAATTTTCATCCAAAAAAAAAGATTTTTGATCAGATAGAGACGTGATCACAGATGAAGCTTATTTTCCAAGTGATATTAATATTTACCGAAATATCGAGGTTTAAAAATTTTTACAAAATGTCCATCAAAAAATCGATTTTTGGTCAGATATAGAAGTGATCACAAATAAATCTTATTTTCTCAATTAAACGCTTATTTACCGAAATATCGAGGTTCAAAGATTTTTGTAAAATCTTCATCCAAAAAATCGATTTTTGATCAGATATAGATGTGATCACAGATGAAGCTTATTTTCTCAATAAAACGCATATTTGCCGAAATATCGAGATATAAGTATTTTCGTAAAATTTCCAACCGAAAAATCGTCTTTTTTTATAAAATTTTCATCCCAAAAATCGATTTTTGATCAGATATAAATGTCATCACAGATGAAGCGTATTTTTTCAATAAAACGCTAGTAGTATGTTTATGTATGTTCTGGATCACTTTTTTCATACAAATGCATGTTCAATGGGCGTGGCATATTTGCTCCCGCCCACTTTTTTGTATTGACCAATCAGAAGCGAGGAAGTTCCCGCCCACTTTTTGTATTGACCAATCAGAAGCGAGGAGTTCCCGCCCACTTTTTGTTGGTGTGAGAGTGAGAGAGAGAGAGAATAGTTAGTTGGTGTGAGAGTGAGAGGGAGAGTCCCGCCATTTTGTATTTTTGTTGTTTTGTATTGACCAATCAGAAGCGAGGAGTTCCCGCCATTTTGTAGATGATTGTAGAAAACCAGATTTTATATTGACCAATCAGAAGCAAGCTTTAAGTAGATAAAGAAGGGAAGTGTGGGTTGTGAGTTAGAGGGAATAGTTAGTTGGTGTGAGAGTGAGAGAGAGGGGAAAAGTAGCTTATGAGAGTGAGAGGGAGAGGAAGTGTGGGTTGTGAGAGTGAGAGAGAGAGAGAATAGTTAGTTGGTGTGAGAGTGAGAGGGAATATTTATTTGGTGTGAAAGAGTGTTGTCAGGTGGATTTGTGTGTGTTAAGGTTTTGAGGGTGTTGTCAGATAGATTAGTATGTGTGTTAAGTTTTTGAGGATTGATTTTGTGTGTGATGGAAGAAAACCAGATAGAAAATAGCTATCTGTTTTATTTTCAAAGATCAATATGATTGAAATGAGTATTTTCCTCGTTCGTGATTGATGGTTGGTTTTATGTTGGCTATGGCGGAGATAGATATTTATATTTTTGTTGGTGTTTTGCTGTGTTAATTTTTCTATGATTGTTTACTATCTATAGATCTTTCTGGATGGGATTTTGTAACCTAAAATATTTGTATTTGTTGTGAGAGAGTATTGTCAGGTGGATTTGTGTGTGTTAAGGTTTTGAGTTTTGATTTTGTGTGTGATGGAAGAAAACCAGTTTTAGTGTAGAGAGAAAATGCTTGTCTGTTATGTTTTTAAAGATCAGTATGATTGAAATGTATGTTGTTTATGTTTTGAATCCCTGGTTAGTAATGTGTTTGTAAGAGAAATGAATAGCATTTGCAGAAAGAGTTTTGTAACTTAAAAAAAAGACCATGAGTTTTAGTTTCATTTATTTATTTTATTGATAAAAAATTTGTAATATGTTTCTATTAGATGTATTACATTATCTTTTTTTTAATTCAAATTTAATACAATCACACAAAATGTTTGATCTACAATCGCAAATGTTGCATATCGTAGGGCAGTTGATAAAATGTTTTCCATGAACAGAGGTAATTAACTCCATATTTTCATATTCGTCTACAAATTCCGTACCAGAAACAAGACCTATTCCCTACTTTGCGGTCTTCACAATTACGATAGAGTTCATTGAATCTATGGCTAAATATATTCATATTTTCACCGATTACATTGTAAACTATTGTCATAGCAGTTTATTCTTTACATTTTATACATACTCTATACTTTATGTCTTATAATTTAAACCTTACACATTATTCTCTATAGTATATACCTGATACTTTTACTCTATACTTTATACATTATATTATTTATACCCTATAACATATATTTTAAGCCCTACACTTTATACATTATTCTTTATGCCTTATACCTTGTACTTTATAATCTATAATTTATGATATATATTTTATATTCTATACTGTTTAATCTATACTTTATACCTTATACTTTATATCTTATAATTTTTATGCCTTATACCTTGTACTTTATAATCTATAATTTATGATATATATTTTATATTCTATACTGTTTACTCTATACTTTGTACCTTATACTTTATATCTTATACTTTTTATACCTTATACTTTATACCATATAATTTATACTCTTTACTTTATACTTTATATTTTTTACTTTATACCCTATACTTTACACCTTCTTCCTTATACTCTATACTATGTACTATTTCATATCTTATACATTATACTCTATACTTTATACCTTATATTCTTTATACCTTATACATTATGCGTTATACCTTATAATTTATACTCTATACCTTATACCTTAAATATTATACTCAACACTTTATACACTATACTTAATACCCTATACTTTATACCTTATACTTTATAATCTATACTTTATAATCTATATTTTATTCATAATATTTTATACATTATCTTTTATGCCTTTTACCTTATACTCTATACTTCATAACCTATACTTTACACTTTATTCTTTATACTTAATACTATATTTATTAATATTATATTTTATACTCAGTATCTTATATCTTATACTTTATACTCTATAATTTAGATTGATTGATAATTTATACCTTATACTTTATAATCTATACTTTATTCATAATTCTTTATGTCTTATATCTTATATCTTATACTTTATACTCTATACTTTGCACCTTATACTTTATACCTTATACATTATACTCTATGCTTTATACCTTATAAAGTTGTGAAAAAGTCACTAATAGAAAATCTAATGATCTACTCCAATTATCATTTAAGCTACAGTATACCATGAATATAATATTCCCCAGAGAATATGAACGTGTAAAGACATTTGATTGGTTGGATAAGAACCAATTGACTATGACGAGAATGTTTTATACCAGCAAAAGAGATAGAACGAGATGTTATTTTTGTGTGTTGAGAACATGTTGATCTGCCTATATCTGAGCATCTACGCTGATCATCAAATTGTCCTCTATTAAGAAGACGTGGGATCAACAATATATCAATACATTTTTGAGTATTTGAAAAAAGTCTTACTACCAACTAGCTATGATACATATGGTCTAAGTAAAGGTATTGAAAAGAATTACAATGATTTTCCTGAGGGTATAATCCTATCTGAAAAACAAATTTTATTACCATCACCAGCAAATATAATATTAGTACTAAAAATCAAAATCTCAATTCATATCATCCGGAATATGTGGAATATGAAATTGAATCACCACACCTAATTATATTTACTGCTGTGTCCAGAAAGTCTAAAAGAACTCTATACCAATTAATAGATTTTGAAAAATACATGTTTATAATTATTTTTTTTCAATTCATATTGTTCTTACTTGTTTGTATATTCTTTATTTTTACATAAATATCTTTAATATTTTCTGTTAATTTTTTTCTTTTATACAAAATCTTTCGATTTCATAGTATGAATTATATTCTATCCCATATATGTGATTATTTAATAAAAGTTCATTATTTCTTTACTATCAATATTTCTTATAAATGATGAAATTAAAACATTAAACATTTTAAATTTACACTAAATGCCATGTTTTATTTTATTTTTTATTTTTATAATAGATACATACATATAAACACATTTTTTTTTTTTTTTTTATTATATTTATTTTATTTTATAGTGGAGAATTAGACAAAGTTATGAACATATCTGGTAAAATTCAGTATATTATCAATAAATTAAAGGTCTTTTTAGTTTAGTTTGGAAATACGTTGTTGCTTGGAATCAGATAATAAAATATAAATGATGTATTAAAATTTATATCAGTAAGAAATATATTCAATCATTATAACAAACCTTCACATCTAAATATTTCAAAAGTCACACTTAATTTTAATTACAATTAATTTCAATTATTTTAATATTTTTGTCTTTTGCAAACATACATTTACATTATTTTTCATCATTCCCTTAGACATCTAAAAGTACAGGGATGAAATATTATCCATAGACTTACTCTTACAATATATATTCTTAATGAAAATAGAACATAAAACTAGAATACAAATCGAAATAACAAAAAGTGATACGTCTCCTGGCATAGTTTTAACCTTTAAATTCTTTATCAGTATGTGGTTTCTCAATATGTTTGATATTGTTTAAAATGTTTATAGTAACTGGTTTTACAACTCTAATATTTATTTTATTGTAATCTATCAGCCATGACGATGTTTGAATAGATGATTTTTGTTTTGAAGTAAAATATGCCGAAGAATATAAGGTGATTCCTTCATGTTCAGCAACACATCCTGATTGTAAAGTTAACAAACCTTTTGAAGGTAGCATTATCGAACTGCGATTATGATTATCACAGTCTACCCTTAGTGTAAATGTATCAGAAACAGCAAATAACCACTGATTTTCTGTTGATAATTTAATCCAAACACTTTTCTTTTCAACTTCTTTAAAATTACATTCAGCATGCCTCGACTGTTTTAGTGCTGAAATTTCACATGTTCGTTCAACAGCTGATTTCCATGAAAAATTATTTCTACAATTAAATTGGTCATCATTGTTTTTAGTACATGCATTAAGTTGTAATTGAGACATCAAAAAATACAAATTATTTGCAAAGTTATACACTATGTAATCATCATCTACCAAAGATATCACTGTACTATTGTCTACTTTAACTGGTAGTTGAATTATTTTGTAAACTTCAGAGCTATGATTGATAACTAATGGTATTTCAGCTTGTATTAAAAATCGATTTTCTATCATAAATCCATTTACTTTAATAGAGTTAAAAATTTTCTTTAATTTAGTATCGATGAGTTGTCCAGGAAAAATCAAATCATTTGGTAAGAATTATTCAATATGTAATAACTCGTCTTGTAATTGGTTAAATGTAAGAAGATCTGGATTAACATTTCCATGATTTATGTCAATTAATAGATTTGTAAAGGATGATTGAACTTTATTACAGTTATCTACTATTAAATGTAGTTGTCCTATCATAACTTGAAACAACCATTCTGCATTTGTTCTATTTTTATCTTCATCGATATTAATCAGCTTCAGTAGTTCATAAATTTTATTAAAGCTTGCATTTAATTCGTTACTAGTGTTTTTAATATGTTCTTTGTAGAATCTAAAACTGATATTTGTTGAATCATAAGCTCATTCAAATCTTGCTGGTTGTTAAAATGGTTTTTTATTTTTGTTTGCAGAGTTTGTTGATCTTTGTTAGTCACGTCTACTGAGAACATTTTCGATTTTAGAAATAAATTGTCTTGCTGCAATGAATAATATATTTTATCGAACCTTCGTTTCAGCAATTCACATATCTCTCTTTACCATATTTATTAATTAATAATTCATTTTGTATATCTTCTGTCATGATTTTTATTTTCTTAAGTTCATCGTGAAATTCATAGAAGTCATAGTAAATAAATAGATTTCATCTTGAATTAATCATGTTTATTGATCCTATATTATCAAAATATAATGCAGTATTTGATGGTATTTCTTGAACTTTAATATTATTATTATATTCTAACAATGCAGCATTTAGTCTTACAGTTGTCACGAGATGTGTCAAAAAGCGAAGTAAGTTATAATTTATAAAATTCATAATATTTAGTTATTGTTTATTTATTAAGCTTGATGTCTTATGTCTATATCTTTACTTTTGGAATATGCTATATCGTGATCTTTGCCTGCAGCGTCCAAAAGGTTAATTCCTTTATCTCCTTTATAACTGATAACGAACTGGTTCTAATCTGCTTTATAACAGATAACGAACTGGTTCTGATCTGTTTTATAACTGCTAACGAACTGGTTCTGATCTGCTTTATATCTTTCATCACTTATTTACAATTGAATAAAATTATCGAATCCCTTTCTATATCGACCTTTATTAACTAGATCATCCTTACTAACAACAAAACATGTAGATTTTATTATTAACCAACTGTGTTGTAGGAATTAATTCTAATTTCATTTTCATAGCTTTTATATCTCGGATTTGGATTACTAGTGCGTGGACTTCGCATATAATATTTATCCATAATCTTCGTAATATATTTCTTTTCCTCATTTAAATGAAAGCAGCGGCATGTTACTGCATTTCCATATTTTCTTTTGAACGATTGAATTTTCTGTAAAGATTCTTAAAAAAATCATGTTCTCAAAACTCAACAAAAATACACCAATATCAAATATCTTGTAACCTTCAGATCACTTAAATCACTAAAAGCAAAAGTTAAAAAGTGAACCATCCCTAACATCATAGTAAATAAAAGATTTTTCTCTTTTAATTTTATGTAGATAATTATTAACTTTAATATGAAAAAAAAAATATGTATCGTTAAAAGATTCCATTTATACCTTTAAAATTACAGGAGATGAAATATTAGCCATAGACGTACTATTACAATATTTATTCTTAATGTAAATAGAACATAAAACTAGAATACAAATCGAAATAACAAAAAGTGATATGTCTCCTGACACAGTTTTAATCTTTAAATTCTTTAACTCAGTTTTAATTATATCAACATCAATATGTAGTTTATCAATATATTTGCTATTGTTTAAAATGTTTACAGTAACTGGTTTTATAACTCTAATATTAATTTTATTGTAATCTATCAATTTCAAGTGGTGGTTGTAAATCTCCAAAACTGTCAAAATATTCCTTATAGTTGTGATTTTTATAATATGCTATCCAATGTGTTCCAGATCCATGTTCATCATCTAAATTAACAATACCACATTCTTGAGTAAGTGGTTTTTTAGGTAAACCATCACACATGAAAACACCTCTAAAATATCTGAGTTGTCTTCCACATTTCTGTAGATCTATATCAGTTAGGGGACGATTGGGTAGATTTTTTAAAAGTTTTTGAATTTGGTCTATAATACAATCCATATCCAGTTTTATAAGGTTTAAGATATAAACCTTTTCCCATAGCTATTGCTTCCATATTTTTATTATAACGTGTAGCTTCTGCTAGTTGTTCTTTTCCATTCTTTATACTGTTCACAGCTTTAACTATAGCTGATCCACCTGAAGCTAAACCTCCCAAAGCTGATAATGCTGTTAAAACAGGAATTAGTGGTAGAAATCCACCAATTTTAGGTACTGGAATTACTCTTGGTATTTTTATATTAGCTCTCCTTTTGCTTTTAAAATTATTATGAATGACTTTTTGAGCAATTTTAACAGCGTCATGTATATTATCTGGTTTTTCTTTTTTCAAAAGTTTTAAGGTATTTCTAACAGTGTTGGTAAATAATTTTCTATTACAAACTTTTCTCATTCTTTTTTTTTCATTTTTTTTCTCGATTTACGATGTTTTTTAATATTTTTAATATTCTTCATACCTAATCCAAATTTCACTTTTGTCTTCATTGCATTCGTAACAAACCAAGCATTAGCTCGTTCTTTAAAATCACTATCTTTAGATTTTACTCGTTGTCAAGCTTTTCCAGCTAATATTTGATCAGCTTGATGTCGGCTATTTAAATCTTTTGATTGTGAGTATGCAATATCGTGTTCTTTACATGCAGCGTCTAATAAATTTATTCCTTTATCTCCTCTTGCTAAGCGTTCTTTAAGTTTTGTACCAGATCCACAGAATTGATAACCAGGTAATAATACAGTATTTGATGGTATTTCTTGAACTCTAATCCACTTACTCAAGAATGTGGTATTGTTAATTTAGATGATGAACATGGATCTGGAACACATTGGATAGCATATTATAAAAATCACAACTATACAACAATCAAGCTATAAACGGTTTATACAGCGAAAACAATGTGCAAGTTAAATGTGACTGTATATGAAAAATACAGAATCATCAACAATATTCCCAGTGACATATCTCCTAGATGAGTCAATTTTAAGTTCCTTTTCTAAACCTCCTACAACCTGAGTTGAATCGTTGGAAAGCATACGCTAAGGGCTATCTATCAAGCTTTAAACGGTTTATGCAGCTAAAATATGTGAAAGTTAAATACAACTGTATATGAAAGATACAGAATCATCAACAATATTCCCAGTGTCATATTTCCTAGATGAGTTAATTTTAAATTCCTTTTCTAATCTTCTATCAATGAGATTTGTACATCGTTGGAAAGAAAAAATAAGTGCTTTCGGTCACGCTATGAACGGTTTATGCAGCAAAAAAATGTGAAAGTTAAATGCAACGAAAAATACAAAATCGTCAACAATATTCCCATTGATATGTTTCCTAGATAAGTCAATTTTAAGTTCCTTCGCTAAGCATCTATCATCGAGAGTTAAACATCGTTGTTTTCAATCGAGCTATAAACGCTTTATGCAGAATCATCTATAATGTTCCCAGTGACATATTTCTTAGATTAGTCAATTTTAAGTTTCTTTACTAAGCCTCTTTCAACGAGAGTTTTACATCTCGTTTTCAACGAGAGTTTTACATCTCGTTGCTAAGAGCTTTCAATCAAGCTGTAAATAGTTTATGCAGCAAAAGAAATGTGAAGGTTAAATGCAACTGTATATGAAAAATACAGAATCATCAACAATATTCCCAGAGACATGTTTCCTAGATTAGGCAATTTTAAATTGCTTTACTAAGCCTCTATATACGAGAGTCGTATATCGTTGGAAGGAACAAAATAAGGGCTTAAGTTTTAAGCGTTTATAGCTTGATTGAAAGCACTTATTTTTTCTTTCCAACGATGTACAAATCTCATTGATAGAAGCTTAGAAAAGGAATTTAAAAGTCACTGATCTAGGAAATATCACTGGGAATATTGTTGATGAATCTGTAATTTTCATATTCAGTTGTATTTAACTTTTACATGTCTTTTGCTGCATAAACCATTTATAACGTGATTGAAAGCCCTTATTTTGTTCTTTGCCCTGCTGGCTGTACGGCATCATCTCGTGTGGGCGTTCTCAACCCTTGACCATGGTTCGCAGCAAGAAAAAAATTCAAAAAACAACACACTTACACTATGCCGGAGCTCAGTCTGTAGGGAGGAAGATGTTGACCTCCAGTCGCCCATTCTCAACCTTGACCATAATATCTCCATACCTCTTCGTTTATGGTCCCATAAACCCCACATTCATCGCCCTGATATGATTTCAACAATCCCCAAAAATCTAAATTTACTCAGTTTTCATTTTATAGTGTACATTTACTTTAAATTACTTTATTAAGATTCTCTCTAAACTAATGTGACAATTAATAAATACTCTTAATACTATTTTTATAATTAGACGTATACTTCTCGTTTGAAGAGGCTTATGAAAGAAGATTAAAATTGACTAATCTAAGAAATATGTCACTGGGAATATTATTGATGATTCTGTATTTATCATATACAGTTGTTTTTAACTTTCACATTTTTTCGATGCATAAACCGTTTAAAGCTTGATAGAAAGCCCGTATTTTGTTCTTTCTAACGATGTAAAATCAGGTTGAAGGAGGTTTAGAAAAGGAACTTAAAATTGAATCACCTAGGAAATATGACAATAGGAATATTGTTGGTGATTCTGTATTTCGATGCATAAATCGTTTAAAACTTGATAGAAAGCCCTTAGGTTATTCTTTCCAACGATGTAGAATCAGGTTGAAAGAGGTTTAGAAAAGGTACTAAAAATTGACTCACTTAGGAAATATGACACTGCGAATATTGTTGGTGATTCTGTATTTTTCATATACATTTGTATTTAATTTTCAAATTTTTTTCGCTGCATAAACCTTTTATAACGTAATTGAAAGCTCTTATTTGGTTTTTTCCAATGATGTACACCTCTCGCTGATAGAGGCTTAGGAAGGCAACTTAAAATTGACTGATCTGTCTCTGTGAATATTGTTGATGATTCTGTATTTTTCATATAAAGTTGTATTTAACTTTCCCATTATTTCTCAGCATAAAACGTTTACAGTTTGATTAAAAGCTATTAGGTTGTTCTTTCCAACGATGTATATCCCTCGTTGATAGGTGCTTAGGAAAGGAACTTAAAATTGACTTATCTAGGAAATATATCATTGGGAATATTGTTGTTGATTCTGTATTTTTCATATACAATTGCATTTAACTTTCACATTTTTTTGCGGCACAAACCGTTTATAGCGTGATAGAAAGCAATTATTTTTTCTTTCCAATGATGTACAAATCTCATTGATAGAAGCTTAGGAAAGGAATTTAAAAGTGACTGATCTAAGAAATATATCACTGGGAATATTGTTGATGAATCTGTAATTTTCATATACTGTTGCATTTAACTTTCACATTTCTTTTACTGCATTTAATGTGTTCTCTCCAACGATGTATAACTCTTGTTGATAGAGGCTTAGGAAAGGATCTTAAAATTGACCAATCTCGGAAATATGTTACCACGAATATTGTTGATGATTCTGTACTTTTCACATACAATTATATTTAATTTTCACATTTTTTTTTTGCTGCATAAAGCGTTCATAGCTTGATTGAAAGTTATTAGCTTGTTCTTTCCAACGATGTATGATTCTTGATGATAGAGGCTTAGCGAATTAACTTAAAATTGACTTATCTAGGAAATATATCACTGGGAATATTATTGATAATTTTGTATTTTTCATATACAGTTGCATTTAACTTTCATATTTTTTTGTTGCATAAACCGTTTATAGCGTGATCGAAAGCAATTATTTTTTCTTTCCAACGATGTACAGATCTCATTGATGGAAGCTTAGAAAAGGAATTTAAAAGAGACTGATCTAGGAAATATCACTGGGAATATTGTTGATGAATATGTAATTTTCATTTACAGTTGCATTTAACTTTCACATTTCTTTTGCTGCCTAATCCATTTATAACGTGATTGAAAGCCATTATTTTGTTCTTTCCAACGATATACAACTCTCGTAGATAGAGGCTTAGGAAAGCAAATTAAAATTGCCTGATCTAGGAAACATGTCTCTGGGAATATTGTTGATGATTCTGTATTTTTCATATACAGCGGCATTTAACTTGTACATTTTTTTCGCTGCATAAACTGTCTATAGCTTGATTGAGAGCTGTAGTCTTGTTCTTTCAGCAATGTATACCCCTCGATTTAAGAGGCTTAGGAAAGAAACTTAAAATTGACTAATCTAAGAAATATGTCACTGGGAATATAATTGATGATTCTGTATTTTTCATATAAAGTTGCATTTAACATTCACATTTTTTTCGCTGTATAAACCGTTTATAGCTTTATTGAGAGTTGTAGTCTTGTTCTTTCCAGCGATGTATACCTCTCGTTTGAAGAGGCTTCGGAAAGAAAATTAAAATTGACTAATCTAGAAATATGTCACTGGGAATAATATTGATGATTCTGTATTTTTCATATACAGTTGCATTTAACATGCACATTTTTTCGCTGTATAAACCGTTTATAGCTTGATTGCGAGCTGAAATCTCGTTCTTTCCAGCGATGTATACCTCTCGTTTGAAGAGGCTTGGGAAAGAAAATCAAAATTGACTAATCTAAGAAATATGTCACTGGGAATATTATTGATGATTCTGTATTTTTCATATACAGTTGTATTTAACTTTCACATTTTTTCGCTGCATAAACCGTTTAAAGCTTGATAGAAAGCGCTTAGCTTATTATTTCCAACGATGTAAAATCAGGTTGAGAGAGGTTTAGAAAAAGAACTTAAAATTGACTCACCTAGGAAATATGACACTGCGAATATTGTTGACGATTCTGTATCTTTCATATACAGTTGTATTTAACTTTCACATTTTTTAGCTGCATAAACCGTTTAAAGCTTGATAGAAAGCCCTTAGCTTATTCTTTCCAACGATTTAAAATCAGGTTGAAAGAGGTTTAGAAAAGGAACTTAGAATTGACTCACTTAGGAAATATGACACTGGGAATATTGTTGTTGATTCTGTATTTTATTATTTAATTTTCAAATTTTTTTTCGCTGCATAAAATGTTTATACTTTGATTGAAAGCTCTTAGCTTGTACTTTCCAACGATGGATAAATCTCGTTGATAGGGGCTTAGGAAAGGAACTTAAAATTGACATATCTAGGAAATATATCACTGAGAATATTGTTGATGATTTTGTATTTTTTATATACAGTTGCATTTAACTTTCACATTTCTTTTGCTGCATAAACGATTTACATCTTGATTGAAATCTCTTAGCTTATTCTTTCCAACATTGTAAAACTCTCGTTGAAAGAGGATTAGGAAAGGAATTCGAAATTTACTGATCTAGGAAATATGCCTTCGGGAATATTGTTGACGATTCTGTATTTTTCACATACCTTGTGTTGGAAATATGTTACCAGGAATATTGTTGTTGATTCTGTATTTTTCATATACAATTGCATTTAACTTCCACATTTTTTTGCTGCATACACCGTTTATAGCGTGATCGAAAGCACTTATTTTTTCTTTCCAACGATGTACAAATCTCATTGATAGAAGGTTACAAAAGGAATTTAAAAGCGACTGATCTAGGAAATATATCACTGGGAATATTGTTGATGAATCTGTAATTTTCATATACTGTTGCATTTAACTTTCACATTTCTTTTGCTGCATAAACTATTTACAGCTTGGTTGAAAGACCTTAGCTTATTTTTTCCACCGATGTAAAACTCAGGTTTAAAGAGGTTTAGGAAAGGAACTTAAAATTGATCGATCTCGGAAATATGTTACCAGGAATATTGTTGTTGATTCAGTATTTTTCATATACAATTGCATTTAACTTCCACATTTTTTTGCTGCATAAACCATCTACAACGTGATTGATTTTGTTCTTTCCAACGATATACGACTCTCGTATATAGAGGCTTAGGAAAGCAATTTAAAATTACCTGATCTAGGAAACATGTCTCTTTGACAGCACTTATTTTTTATTTCCAATGATGTACAAAGCTCTTTGATAGATGCTTAGGAAAGGAATTTAAAAGTGACTGATCTAGGAAATATATCACTGGGAATATTGTTGATGAATCTGTAATTTTCATATACAGTGGCATTTAACTTTCACATTTCTGCTGCATAAACTATTTACAGCTTGACTGAAAGCTCCTAGCTTATTCTTTCCAACGATGTAAAACTTTCTTTGAAAGAGGGTTAGGAAAGGAACTTAAAATTGACTCATCTAGGAAATATATCACTGGGAATCCTTTTGATGATTCTGTATTTTTCATATACAGTTGTATTTAACTTTCACATTTTTTTCGCTGCATAAACTGTTTATAGCTTGATTGAAATCTCTTAGCTTGTTCTCTTCAACGATGTAAAACTCTCGTTGAAAGAGGCTTAGGAAAGGAAATTAAAATTGACTCATCTAGGAAATATATCACTGGGTATCCTTTTGATGATTCTGTATTTTTCATATACAGTTGTATTTAACTTTCGCATTTATTTCGCTGTATAAACTGTTTATAGCTTGATTGAGAGCTCTCGTCTTGTTCTTTCCAGCAATGTATACACCTCGTTTGAATAGGCTTAGGAAAGAAACTTAAAATTTAATAAACTAGGAAATACTGGGAATATTGTTGATGATTCTGTATTTTTCATATACAGTTACATTTAACTTTCACATTTTTTTCGCTGTCTAAACCGTTTATTGCTTGACTGAGAGCTCTAGTCTTGTTCTTTCCAGCGATATATACCCCTAGTTTGAAGATGCTTAGGAGAGAAACTTAAAATTTACTAATCTAAGAAATATGTCACTGGGAATATTGTTGATGATTCTGTATTTTTCATGTACAGTTCCATTTAACTTTCACATATAAACCGTTTATAGCTTGATTGAGAGCTCTAATCTTGTTCTTTCCAGCGATGTATACCTCTCGTTTGAAGAGGCTTAGGAAATGAAATTAAAATTGACTAATCTAGGAAATATGCCTCTGGGAATGTTGTTGACGATTCTGTACTTTTCGCATACAATTGTATTTAATTTTCACATTTTTTCGCTGCAAAAACCGTTTATAGCTCGATTGAAAGCTCTTAGCTAATTCTCTCCAACGATGTATAACTCTCGATGATAGAGGCTTAGGGAAGAAACTTAAAATTGACTTAACCAGGAAATATATCATTGGAAATATTGTTGATGATTTTGTAGTTTTCATATACAGTTGCATTTAGCTTTCAATTTTTTTTGTTGCATCAATTTTATAGCTTGGTTGAAAGCCTTTAGCTTATTCTTTCCACCGACCTAAAACTCAGGTTTAAAGAAGTTTATTAAAGGAACTTAAAATTGACCGATCTCGGAAATATGTTACCAGGAATATTGTTGTTGATTCTGTATTTTTCATATACAGTTGCATTTAACTTTCACATTTCTTTTACTGCATTTAATGTGTTCTTTCCAACGATGTATAACTCTTGTTGATAGAGGCTTAGGAAAGGATCTTAAAATTGACCGATCTCGGAAATATGTTACCATGAATATTGGTGATTCTATACTTTTCACATACAATTATATTTAATTTTCACATTTTTTTGCTGCATAAAGCGTTTATAGCTTGATTGAAAGCTATTAGCTTGTTCTTTCCAACGATGTATGACTCTCGATGATAGAGGCTTAGAGAATTAACTTAAAATTGACTTATCTAGGAAATATATCACTGGGAATATTGTTGATGATTTTGTATTTTTCATATACAGTTACATTTAACTTTCATACTTTTTTGTTGCATAGACCGTTTATAGCGTGATCGAAAGCACTTATTTTTTCTTTCCAACGATGTACAAATCTCATTGATAGAAGCTTCACATTTCTTTTGCTGCATAATCCATTTATAAGGTGATTAAAAGCCATTATTTTGTTTTTTCCAACGATATACAACTCTCGTAGATAGAGGCTTAGGAAAGCAAATTAAAATTGCCTGATTTAGGAAACATATCTCTGGGAATATTGTTGATGATTCTGTATTTTTCATATACAGTGGCATTTAACTTTCACATTTTTTTCGCTGCGTAAGCTGTTTATAGCTTGATTGAGAGGTGTAGTCTTGTTCTTTCCAGCAATGTATACCCCTCGATTTAAGAGGCTTAGGAGAGAAACATAAAATTGAATAATCTAAGAAATATGTCACTGGGAATATTATTGATGATTCTATATTTTTCTTATACAGTTGCATTTAACTTTCACATTTCTGCTGCATAATCATCAATAATATTCCCAGTGACATATTTCTTAGATTAGTCAATTTTAAGTTTCTTTCCTTAGCCTCTTAAACCGAGAGGTATGCATCGCTGGAAAGAACAAGACTAAAGCTCTCAATCAAGCTATAAACGGTTTATACAGCGAAAACAATGTGAAAGTTAAATGTGACTGTATATGAAAAATACAGAATAATCAACAATATTCCCAGTGACATATTTTATAGATGAGTCAATTTTAAGTTCCTTTCCTAAGCCTCTTTCAACGAGAGTTTTACATCGTTGAAAAGAATAAGCTAAAAGCTTTCAATCAAGCTGTAAATAGTTTAAGCAGCAAAAGAAATGTGGAAGTTAAATGCAACTGTATATGAAAATACAGAATCATCAACAATATTTTCAGAGACATGTTTCCTAGATCAGGCAATTTTAAGTTCCTTTCCTAAGCCCCTATCAACGAGATTTATCCATCGTTGGAAAGAACAAGCTAAGGGCTTTCAATCAAACTATAAACATTTTATGCTGAGAAAAAATGGGAAAGTTAAATACAACTTTATATGAAAAATACAGAATCATCAACAATATTCACAGAGACAGATCAGTCAATTTTAAGTTTCTTCATAAACCTCTTAAACCGAGAGGTATACATTGCTGGAAACAACAAGACTACAGCTCTCAATCAAGCTATAAACGGTTTATACAGCGAAAATTATGAGTGCTAATTGCAACTATGAAAAATACAGAATCATCAACAATATTCCCAGTGACATATTTCCTAGATTAGTCAATTTTAAGTTTCTTTCCTAAGCCTCTTCAAACGAGAGGTATACATCGCTGGAAAGAACAAGATAAGAACTTTCAATCACGATATAAATGGTTTATGCAGCAAAGGAAATGTGAAAGTTAAATGAAACTGTCTATGAAAAATACAAAATCATACACAATATTCCCAGCGACATATTACATAGATGACTCAATTTTAAGTTCCTTCCTTAAACCTCCTTCTAGCTGACTTTTACATCGTTGAAAACAACAAGCTAAGAGATTTCAATCAAGCTATAAACAGTTTATGCAGCGAAAAAAATGTGACAGTTAAATACAACTGTATATGAAAAATACAGAATCATCAACAGTATTCCCAGTGACATATTTCCTAGATGAGCCAATTTTAAATTCCTTTCCTAAGCCTCTTCAAACGAGAGGTATACATCGCTTGAGAGAACAAGACTTCAGTTCGCAATCAAGCTATAAACGGTTTATACAGTGAAAATATGTGCATGTTAAATGCAACTATATATGAAAAATACAGAATCACCAACAATATTCCAAGTGTCATATTTCCTAGGTGAGTCAATTTTTAGTTCCTTTTCTAAACCTCTTTCAACCTGATTTTACATTGTTGGAAATAATAAGCTAAGGGTTTTCTATCAAGCTTTAAACGGTTTATGCAGCGAAAAAATTTGAAAGTTATATACAACTGTATATGAAAAATACAGAATCATCAATAATATTCCCAGTGACATATTTCTTAGATTAGTCAATTTTGATTTTCTTTCCTAAGCCTCTTCAAACGAGAGGTATACATCGCTGGAAAGAACAAAACTTCAGCTCGCAATCAAGCTATAAACGGTATACAGCGAAAAAATGTGCATGTTAAATGCAACTGTATATGAAAAATACAGAATCATCAATATTATTCCCAGTGACATATTTCTAGATTAGTCAATTTTAATTTTCTTTCCTAAGCCTATTCAAACGAGAGGTATACATTGCTGGAAAGAACAAGACTACAGCTCTCAATCAAGCTTTAAACGGTTTATACAGCGAAAAAAATGTGAATGTTAAATGCAACTGTATATGAGAAATACAGAATCATCAATAATAATCCCAGTGACATATTTCTTAGATTAGTCAATTTTAAGTTTCTTTACTAAGCCTCTTTCAACGAGAGTTTTACATCTCGTTTTCAACGAGAGTTTTACATCTCGTTGCTAAGAGCTTTCAATCAAGCTGTAAATAGTTTATGCAGCAAAAGAAATGTGAAGGTTAAATGCAACTGTATATGAAAAATACAGAATCATCAACAATATTCCCAGAGACATGTTCCTAGATTAGGCAATTTTAAATTGCTTTACTAAGCCTCTATATACGAGAGTCGTATATCGTTGGAAGGAACAAAATAAGGGCTTAAGTTTTAAGCGTTTATAGCTTGATTGAAAGCACTTATTTTTTCTTTCCAACGATGTACAAATCTCATTGATAGAAGCTTAGAAAAGGAATTTAAAAGTCACTGATCTAGGAAATATCACTGGGAATATTGTTGATGAATCTGTAATTTTCATATTCAGTTGTATTTAACTTTTACATGTCTTTTGCTGCATAAACCATTTATAGCGTGATTGAAAGCCCTTATTTTGTTCTTTGCCCTGCTGGCTGTACGGCATCATCTCGTGTGGGTGTTCTCAACCCTTGACCATGGTTCGCAGCAAGAAAAAAAATCAAAAAACAACACACTTACACTATGCCGGAGCTCAGTCTGTAGGGAGGAAGATGTTGACATCCAGTCGCCCATTCTCAACCTTGACCATAATATCTCCATTCCTCTTCGTTTATGGTCCCATAAACCCCACATTCATCGCCCTGATATGATTTCAACAATCCCCAAAAATCTAAATTTACTCAGTTTTCATTTTATAGTGTACATTTACTTTAAATTACTTTATTAAGATTCTCTCTAAACTAATGTGACAATTAATAAATACTCTTAATACTATTTTTATAATTAGTTGTAGTATTATTCTTATTTCCCTTGTTTTAGGTTAAAGATTCTTAAACTTTGAAAGTTGGCCGTTAGTTTTTTTTTCTATTATCTATTTTCTCCTTTTTTTCTCTTTGAAAGTCTAATACAAATTAAAAAAAACTATTCTTCTTTATAGATTGCTCAATAATCTTTTTCTATTATTTTTTCTTCTGGGCTAAGCACTCAAATTATATTCATCCGCATTACCAGATGTCCGCCGTCCTACGTCTGAAGGAGCTCCCTAATGACGCACGTTGCATAACAGCAAACGTTCTAATTTGAGTACCTATTATACTCCCTATATTACTCTTGTTTTTTTTAAATTATTTTTAGATATTTAACCTATTATGTTTTATTATGTTTTTGTATGTTTTTTTTTCTTTTTTTCTCTTTGGCCTAAGAGATTATTAAACTTACAGATCTAACAAACATATAACACTCTCGTAAGACACAATTTTGTTCACACAATCGCACACCGCACAATTAATTTTATTTATACTAATTATACTAATATTAATATTTTTTTTTTGATTTTTAGATTTTTTTTCAATAATATTACAGGTAATCACACCGCTGTTTCTTTATTTCTCCCTTTTTTTTGCATAGTGTCGAAATTGGTAATGGATTCTATATATTCACTGTTTTTTCCTTATCACTTACTTTGGACATAAGCTCGTGCATATATGTATATATAATTATAATTTTTACCTGGCTATCTCTCCTCGGAAACGACTTATCCTGCTTCAAATTCGAGACAATTACCAGCTAGTCGGTAAATGCAAAAACACCACAATTAGCTGTCAGCCATCTTATTCATAATTATTGTAAAAAAAGATAGAAACCATAAATTTTTCATAAAACAGATTTTTAGAATTTGCTTTATAAAACAACATTTACACTTTCCACTTGTCTCTTATAGCATTTTTTTAGAATTTCATTTGGTTAATATATTTTGAAAATTTAATACAAAAATACGACGTATACTTCTCGTTTGAAGAGGCTTATGAAAGAAGATTAAAATTGACTAATCTAAGAAATATGTCACTGGGAATATTATTGATGATTCTGTATTTATCATATACAGTTGTTTTTAACTTTCACATTTTTTCGATGCATAAACCGTTTAAAGCTTGATAGAAAGCCCGTATTTTGTTCTTTCTAACGATGTAAAATCAGGTTGAAGGAGGTTTAGAAAAGGAACTTAAAATTGAATCACCTAGGAAATATGACAATAGGAATATTGTTGGTGATTCTGTATTTCGATGCATAAACCGTTTAAAACTTGATAGAAAGCCCTTAGGTTATTCTTTCCAACGATGTAGAATCAGGTTGAAAGAGGTTTAGAAAAGGTACTAAAAATTGACTCACTTAGGAAATATGACACTGCGAATATTGTTGGTGATTCTGTATTTTTCATATACATTTGTATTTAATTTTCAAATTTTTTTCGCTGCATAAACCTTTTATAACGTAATTGAAAGCTCTTATTTGGTTTTTTCCAATGATGTACACCTCTCGCTGATAGAGGCTTAGGAAGGCAACTTAAAATTGACTGATCTGTCTCTGTGAATATTGTTGATGATTCTGTATTTTTCATATAAAGTTGTATTTAACTTTCCCATTATTTCTCAGCATAAAACGTTTACAGTTTGATTAAAAGCTATTAGGTTGTTCTTTCCAACGATGTATAACCCTCGTTGATAGGTGCTTAGGAAAGGAACTTAAAATTGACTTATCTAGGAAATATATCATTGGGAATATTGTTGATGATTTTGTATTTTTCATATACAGTTGCATTTAACTTCCACATTTCTTTTGTTGCATCAACCATTTATAGCTTGGTTGAAAGCCGTTAGCTTGTTCTTTCCACCGATGTAAAACTCAGGTTTAAAGAGGTTTAGGAAAGGAACTTAAAATTGACCGATCTCGGAAATATGTTACCAGGAATATTGTTGTTGATTCTGTATTTTTCATATACAATTGCATTTAACTTTCACATTTTTTTGCGGCACAAACCGTTTATAGCGTGATAGAAAGCAATTATTTTTTCTTTCCAATGATGTACAAATCTCATTGATAGAAGCTTAGGAAAGGAATTTAAAAGTGACTGATCTAAGAAATATATCACTGGGAATATTGTTGATGAATCTGTAATTTTCATATACTGTTGCATTTAACTTTCACATTTCTTTTACTGCATTTAATGTGTTCTCTCCAACGATGTATAACTCTTGTTGATAGAGGCTTAGGAAAGGATCTTAAAATTGACCAATCTCGGAAATATGTTACCACGAATATTGTTGATGATTCTGTACTTTTCACATACAATTATATTTAATTTTCACATTTTTTTTTTGCTGCATAAAGCGTTCATAGCTTGATTGAAAGTTATTAGCTTGTTCTTTCCAACGATGTATGATTCTTGATGATAGAGGCTTAGCGAATTAACTTAAAATTGACTTATCTAGGAAATATATCACTGGGAATATTATTGATAATTTTGTATTTTTCATATACAGTTGCATTTAACTTTCATATTTTTTTGTTGCATAAACCGTTTATAGCGTGATCGAAAGCAATTATTTTTTCTTTCCAGCGATGTACAGATCTCATTGATGGAAGCTTAGAAAAGGAATTTAAAAGAGACTGATCTAGGAAATATCACTGGGAATATTGTTGATGAATATGTAATTTTCATTTACAGTTGCATTTAACTTTCACATTTCTTTTGCTGCCTAATCCATTTATAACGTGATTGAAAGCCATTATTTTGTTCTTTCCAACGATATACAACTCTCGTAGATAGAGGCTTAGGAAAGCAAATTAAAATTGCCTGATCTAGGAAACATGTCTCTGGGAATATTGTTGATGATTCTGTATTTTTCATATACAGCGGCATTTAACTTGTACATTTTTTTCGCTGCATAAACTGTCTATAGCTTGATTGAGAGCTGTAGTCTTGTTCTTTCAGCAATGTATACCCCTCGATTTAAGAGGCTTAGGAAAGAAACTTAAAATTGACTAATATAAGAAATATGTGAATGGGAATATAATTGATGATTCTGTATTTTTCATATAAAGTTGCATTTAACATTCACATTTTTTTCGCTGTATAAACCGTTTATAGCTTTATTGAGAGTTGTAGTCTTGTTCTTTCCAGCGATGTATACCTCTCGTTTGAAGAGGCTTCGGAAAGAAAATTAAAATTGACTAATCTAGAAATATGTCACTGGGAATAATATTGATGATTCTGTATTTTTCATATACAGTTGCATTTAACATGCACATTTTTTCGATGTATAAACCGTTTATAGCTTGATTGTGAGCTGAAGTCTCGTTCTTTCCACCGATGTATACCTCTCGTTTGAAGAGGCTTGGGAAAGAAAATCAAAATTGACTAATCTAAGAAATATGTCACTGGGAATATTATTGATGATTCTGTATTTTTCATATACAGTTGTATTTAACTTTCACATTTTTTCGCTGCATAAACCGTTTAAAGCTTGATAGAAAGCCCTTAGCTTATTATTTCCAACGATGTAAAATCAGGTTGAGAGAGGTTTAGAAAAAGAACTTAAAATTGACTCACCTAGGAAATATGACACTGCGAATATTGTTGACGATTCTGTATCTTTCATATACAGTTGTATTTAACTTTCACATTTTTTAGCTGCATAAACCGTTTAAAGCTTGATAGAAAGCCCTTAGCTTATTCTTTCCAACGATTTAAAATCAGGTTGAAAGAGGTTTAGAAAAGGAACTTAGAATTGACTCACTTAGGAAATATGACACTGGGAATATTGTTGTTGATTCTGTATTTTATTATTTAATTTTCAAATTTTTTTTCGCTGCATAAAATGTTTATACTTTGATTGAAAGCTCTTAGCTTGTACTTTCCAACGATGGATAAATCTCGTTGATAGGGGCTTAGGAAAGGAACTTAAAATTGACATATCTAGGAAATATATCACTGAGAATATTGTTGATGATTTTGTATTTTTTATATACAGTTGCATTTAACTTTCACATTTCTTTTGCTGCATAAACGATTTACATCTTGATTGAAATCTCTTAGCTTATTCTTTCCAACATTGTAAAACTCTCGTTGAAAGAGGATTAGGAAAGGAATTCAAAATTTACTGATCTAGGAAATATGCCTTCGGGAATATTGTTGACGATTCTGTATTTTTCACATACCTTGTGTTGGAAATATGTTAACAGAAATATTGTTGTTGATTCTGTATTTTTCATATACAATTGCATTTAACTTCCACATTTTTTTGCTGCATACACCGTTTATAGCGTGATCGAAAGCACTTATTTTTTCTTTCCAACGATGTACAAATCTCATTGATAGAAGGTTACAAAAGGAATTTAAAAGCGACTGATCTAGGAAATATATCACTGGGAATATTGTTGATGAATCTGTAATTTTCATATACTGTTGCATTTAACTTTCACATTTCTTTTGCTGCATAAACTATTTACAGCTTGGTTGAAAGACCTTAGCTTATTTTTTCCACCGATGTAAAACTCAGGTTTAAAGAGGTTTAGGAAAGGAACTTAAAATTGATCGATCTCGGAAATATGTTACCAGGAATATTGTTGTTGATTCAGTATTTTTCATATACAATTGCATTTAACTTCCACATTTTTTTGCTGCATAAACCATCTACAACGTGATTGATTTTGTTCTTTCCAACGATATACGACTCTCGATATAGAGGCTTAGGAAAGCAATTTAAAATTACCTGATCTAGGAAACATGTCTCTTTGATAGCACTTATTTTTTATTTCCAATGATGTACAAAGCTCTTTGATAGATGCTTAGGAAAGGAATTTAAAAGTGACTGATCTAGGAAATATATCACTGGGAATATTGTTGATGAATCTGTAATTTTCATATACAGTGGCATTTAACTTCCACATTTCTGCTGCATAAACTATTTACAGCTTGACTGAAAGCTCCTAGCTTATTCTTTCCAACGATGTAAAACTTTCTTTGAAAGAGGGTTAGGAAAGGAACTTAAAATTGACTCATCTAGGAAATATATCACTGGGAATCCTTTTGATGATTCTGTATTTTTCATATACAGTTGTATTTAACTTTCACATTTTTTTTCGCTGCATAAACTGTTTATAGCTTGATTGAAATCTCTTAGCTTGTTCTCTTCAACGATGTAAAACTCTCGTTGAAAGAGGCTTAGGAAAGGAAATTAAAATTGACTCATCTAGGAAATATATCACTGGGTATCCTTTTGATGATTCTGTATTTTTCATATACAGTTGTATTTAACTTTCGCATTTATTTCGCTGTATAAACTGTTTATAGCTTGATTGAGAGCTCTCGTCTTGTTCTTTCCAGCAATGTATACACCTCGTTTGAATAGGCTTAGGAAAGAAACTTAAAATTTAATAAACTAGGAAATACTGGGAATATTGTTGATGATTCTGTATTTTTCATATACAGTTACATTTAACTTTCACATTTTTTTCGCTGTCTAAACCGTTTATTGCTTGACTGAGAGCTCTAGTCTTGTTCTTTCCAGCGATATATACCCCTACTTTGAAGATGCTTAGGAGAGAAACTTAAAATTTACTAATCTAAGAAATATGTCACTGGGAATATTGTTGATGATTCTGTATTTTTCATGTACAGTTCCATTTAACTTTCACATATAAACCGTTTATAGCTTGATTGAGAGCTCTAATCTTGTTCTTTCCAGCGATGTATACCTCTCGTTTGAAGAGGCTTAGGAAATGAAATTAAAATTGACTAATCTAGGAAATATGCCTCTGGGAATATTGTTGACGATTCTGTACTTTTCGCATACAATTGTATTTAATTTTCACATTTTTTCGCTGCAAAAACCGTTTATAGCTCGATTGAAAGCTCTTAGCTAATTCTCTCCAACGATGTATAACTCTCGATGATAGAGGCTTAGGGAAGAAACTTAAAATTGACTTAACTAGGAAATATATCATTGGAAATATTGTTGATGATTTTGTAGTTTTCATATACAGTTGCATTTAGCTTTCAATTTTTTTTGTTGCATCAATTTTATAGCTTGGTTGAAAGCCTTTAGCTTATTCTTTCCACCGACCTAAAACTCAGGTTTAAAGAAGTTTATTAAAGGAACTTAAAATTGACCGATCTCGGAAATATGTTACCAGGAATATTGTTGTTGATTCTGTATTTTTCATATACAGTTGCATTTAACTTTCACATTTCTTTTACTGCATTTAATGTGTTCTTTCCAACGATGTATAACTCTTGTTGATAGAGGCTTAGGAAAGGATCTTAAAATTGACCGATCTCGGAAATATGTTACCATGAATATTGTTGATTCTATACTTTTCACATACAATTATATTTAATTTTCACATTTTTTTGCTGCATAAAGCGTTTATAGCTTGATTGAAAGCTATTAGCTTGTTCTTTCCAACGATGTATGACTCTCGATGATAGAGGCTTAGAGAATTAACTTAAAATTGACTTATCTAGGAAATATATCACTGGGAATATTGTTGATGATTTTGTATTTTTCATATACAGTTGCATTTAACTTTCATACTTTTTTGTTGCATAGACCGTTTATAGCGTGATCGAAAGCACTTATTTTTTCTTTCCAACGATGCACAAATCTCATTGATAGAAGCTTCACATTTCTTTTGCTGCATAATGCATCTTCTCGTGTGGGTGTTCTCAACCCTTGACCATGGTTCGCAGCAAGAAAAAAAATCAAAAAACATCACACTTACACTATGCCGGAGCTCAGTCTGTAGGGAGGAAGATGTTGACCTCCAATCGCCCATTCTCAACCTTGACCATAATATCTCCATTCCTCTTCGTTTATGGTCCCATAAACCCCACATTCATCGCCCTGATATGATTTCAACAATCCCCAAAAATCTAAATTTACTCAGTTTTCATTTTATAGTGTACATTTACTTTAAATTACTTTATTAAAATTCTCTCTAAACTAATGTGACAATTAATAAATACTCTTAATACTATTTTTATAATTAGTTCTAGTCTTATTCTTATTTCCCTTGTTTTATTTTAAAGATTCTTAAACTTTGAAAGTTGGCCGTTAGTTTTTTTTCTATTATCTATTTTCTCCTTTTTTTCTCTTTGAAAGTCTAATACAAATTAAAAAAAACTATTCTTCTTTATAGATTGCTCAATAATCTTTTTCTATTATTTTTTCTTCTGGGCTAAGCACTCAAATTATATTCATCCGCATTACCAGATGTCCGCCGTCCTACGCCTGAAGGAGCTCCCTAATGACGCACGTTGCATAACAGCAAACGTTCTAATTTGAGTACCTATTATACTCCCTATATTACTCTTGTTTTTTTTAAATTATTTTTAGATATTTAACCTATTATGTTTTATTATGTTTTTGTGTGTTTTTTTTTTCTTTTTTTCTCTTTGGCCTAAGAGATTATTAAACTTACAGATCTAACAAACATATAACACTCTCGTAAGACACAATTTTGTTCACACAATCGCACACCGTACAATTAATTTTATTTATACTAATTATACTAATATTAATATTTTTTTTTGATTTTTAGATTTTTTTTTCAATAATATTACAGGTAATCACACCGCTGTTTCTTTATTTCTCCCTTTTTTTTGCATAGTGTCGAAATTGGTAATGGATTCTATATATTCACTGTTTTTTCCTTATCACTTACTTTGGACATAAGCTCGTGCATATATGTATATATAATTATAATTTTTACCTGGCTATCTCTCCTCGGAAACGACTTATCCTGCTTCAAATTCGAGACAATTACCAGCTAGTCGGTAAATGCAAAAACACCACAATTAGCTGTCAGCCATCTTATTCATAATTATTGTAAAAAAAGATAGAAACCATAAATTTTTCATAAAACAGATTTTTAGAATTTGCTTTATAAAACAACATTTACACTTTCCACTTGTCTCTTATAGCATTTTTTTAGAATTTCATTTGGTTAATATATTTTGAAAATTTAATACAAAAATACGACGTATACTTCTCGTTTGAAGAGGCTTATGAAAGAAGATTAAAATTGACTAATCTAAGAAATATGTCACTGGGAATATTATTGATGATTCTGTATTTATCATATACAGTTGTTTTTAACTTTCACATTTTTTCGATGCATAAACCGTTTAAAGCTTGATAGAAAGCCCGTATTTTGTTCTTTCTAACGATGTAAAATCAGGTTGAAGGAGGTTTAGAAAAGGAACTTAAAATTGAATCACCTAGGAAATATGACAATAGGAATATTGTTGGTGATTCTGTATTTCGATGCATAAACCGTTTAAAACTTGATAGAAAGCCCTTAGCTTATTCTTTCCAACGATGTAGAATCAGGTTGAAAGAGGTTTAGAAAAGGTACTAAAAATTGACTCACTTAGGAAATATGACACTGCGAATATTGTTGGTGATTCTGTATTTTTCATATACATTTGTATTTAATTTTCAAATTTTTTTCGCTGCATAAACCTTTTATAACGTAATTGAAAGCTCTTATTTGGTTTTTTCCAATGATGTACACCTCTCGCTGATAGAGGCTTAGGAAAGCAACTTAAAATTGACTGATCTGTCTCTGTGAATATTGTTGATGATTCTGTATTTTTCATATAAAGTTGTATTTAACTTTCCCATTATTTCTCAGCATAAAACGTTTACAGTTTGATTAAAAGCTATTAGGTTGTTCTTTCCAACGATGTATAACCCTCGTTGATAGGTGCTTAGGAAAGGAACTTAAAATTGACTTATCTAGGAAATATATCATTGGGAATATTGTTGATGATTTTGTATTTTTCATATACAGTTGCATTTAACTTCCACATTTCTTTTGTTGCATCAACCATTTATAGCTTGGTTGAAAGCCGTTAGCTTATTCTTTCCACCGATGTAAAACTCAGGTTTAAAGAGGTTTAGGAAAGGAACTTAAAATTGACCGATCTCGGAAATATGTTACCAGGAATATTGTTGTTGATTCTGTATTTTTCATATACAATTGCATTTAACTTTCACATTTTTTTGCGGCACAAACCGTTTATAGCGTGATAGAAAGCAATTATTTTTTCTTTCCAATGATGTACAAATCTCATTGATAGAAGCTTAGGAAAGGAATTTAAAAGTGACTGATCTAAGAAATATATCACTGGGAATATTGTTGATGAACCTGTAATTTTCATATACTGTTGCATTTAACTTTCACATTTCTTTTACTGCATTTAATGTGTTCTCTCCAACGATGTATAACTCTTGTTGATAGAGGCTTAGGAAAGGATCTTAAAATTGACCAATCTCGGAAATATGTTACCACGAATATTGTTGATGATTCTGTACTTTTCACATACAATTATATTTAATTTTCACATTTTTTTTTGCTGCATAAAGCGTTCATAGCTTGATTGAAAGTTATTAGCTTGTTCTTTCCAACGATGTATGATTCTTGATGATAGAGGCTTAGCGAATTAACTTAAAATTGACTTATCTAGGAAATATATCACTGGGAATATTATTGATAATTTTGTATTTTTCATATACAGTTGCATTTAACTTTCATATTTTTTTGTTGCATAAACCGTTTATAGCGTGATCGAAAGCAATTATTTTTTCTTTCCAACGATGTACAGATCTCATTGATGGAAGCTTAGAAAAGGAATTTAAAAGAGACTGATCTAGGAAATATCACTGGGAATATTGTTGATGAATATGTAATTTTCATTTACAGTTGCATTTAACTTTCACATTTCTTTTGCTGCCTAATCCATTTATAACGTGATTGAAAGCCATTATTTTGTTCTTTCCAACGATATACAACTCTCGTAGATAGAGGCTTAGGAAAGCAAATTAAAATTGCCTGATCTAGGAAACATGTCTCTGGGAATATTGTTGATGATTCTGTATTTTTCATATACAGCGGCATTTAACTTGTACATTTTTTTCGCTGCATAAACTGTCTATAGCTTGATTGAGAGCTGTAGTCTTGTTCTTTCAGCAATGTATACCCCTCGATTTAAGAGGCTTAGGAAAGAAACTTAAAATTGACTAATCTAAGAAATATGTCACTGGGAATATAATTGATGATTCTGTATTTTTCATATAAAGTTGCATTTAACATTCACATTTTTTTCGCTGTATAAACCGTTTATAGCTTTATTGAGAGTTGTAGTCTTGTTCTTTCTAGCGATGTATACCTCTCGTTTGAAGAGGCTTCAGAAAGAAAATTAAAATTGACTAATCTAGAAATATGTCACTGGGAATAATATTGATGATTCTGTATTTTTCATATACAGTTGCATTTAACATGCACATTTTTTCGCTGTATAAACCGTTTATAGCTTGATTGCGAGCTGAAGTCTAGTTCTTTCCAGCGATGTATACCTCTCGTTTGAAGAGGCTTGGGAAAGAAAATCAAAATTGACTAATCTAAGAAATATGTCACTGGGAATATTATTGATGATTCTGTATTTTTCATATACAGTTGTATTTAACTTTCGCATTTATTTCGCTGTATAAACTGTTTATAGCTTGATTGAGAGCTCTCGTCTTGTTCTTTCCAGCAATGTATACACCTCGTTTGAACAGGCTTAGGAAAGAAACTTAAAATTTAATAAACTAGGAAATACTGGGAATATTGTTGATGATTCTGTATTTTTCATATACAGTTACATTTAACTTTCACATTTTTTTCGCTGTCTAAACCGTTTATTGCTTGACTGAGAGCTATAGTCTTGTTCTTTCCAGCGATATATACCCCTAGTTTGAAGATGCTTAGGAGAGAAACTTAAAATTTACTAATCTAAGAAATATGTCACTGGGAATATTGTTGATGATTCTGTATTTTTCATGTACAGTTCCATTTAACTTTCACATATAAACCGTTTATAGCTTGATTGAGAGCTCTAATCTTGTTCTTTCCAGCGATGTATACCTCTCGTTTGAAGAGGCTTAGGAAATGAAATTAAAATTGACTAATCTAGGAAATATGCCTCTTTGAATATTGTTGACGATTCTGTACTTTTCGCATACAATTGTATTTAATTTTCACATTTTTTCGCTGCAAAAACCGTTTATAGCTCGATTGAAAGCTCTTAGCTAATTCTCTCCAACTATGTATAACTCTCGATGATAGAGGCTTAGGGAAGAAACTTAAAATTGAATTAACTAGGAAATATATCATTGGGAATATTGTTGATGATTTTGTAGTTTTCATATACAGTTGCATTTAGCTTTCAATTTTTTTTGTTGCATCAATTTTATAGCTTGGTTGAAAGCCTTTAGCTTATTCTTTCCACCGACCTAAAACTCAGGTTTAAAGAAGTTTATTAAAGGAACTTAAAATTGACCGATCTCGGAAATATGTTACCAGGAATATTGTTGTTGATTCTGTATTTTTCATATACAGTTGCATTTAACTTTCACATTTCTTTTACTGCATTTAATGTGTTCTTTCCAACGATGTATAACTCTTGTTGATAGAGGCTTAGGAAAGGATCTTAAAATTGACCGATCTCGGAAATATGTTACCATGAATATTGTTGATTCTATACTTTTCACATACAATTATATTTAATTTTCACATTTTTTTGCTGCATAAAGCGTTTATAGCTTGATTGAAAGCTATTAGCTTGTTCTTTCCAACGATGTATGACTCTCGATGATAGAGGCTTATAGAATTAACTTAAAATTGACTTATCTAGGAAATATATCACTGGGAATATTGTTGATGATTTTGTATTTTTCATATACAGTTGCATTTAACTTTCATACTTTTTTGTTGCATAGACCGTTTATAGCGTGATCGAAAGCACTTATTTTTTCTTTCCAACGATGTACAAATCTCATTGATAGAAGCTTCACATTTCTTTTGCTGCATAATCCATTTATAAGGTGATTAAAAGCCATTATTTTGTTTTTTCCAACGATATACAACTCTCGTAGATAGAGGCTTAGGAAAGCAAATTAAAATTGCCTGATTTAGGAAACATATCTCTGGGAATATTGTTGATGATTCTGTATTTTTCATATACAGTGGCATTTAACTTTCACATTTTTTTCGCTGCGTAAGCTGTTTATAGCTTGATTGAGAGCCGTAGTCTTGTTCTTTCCAGCAATGTATACCCCTCGATTTAAGAGGCTTAGGAGAGAAACATAAAATTGAATAATCTAAGAAATATGTCACTGGGAATATTATTGATGATTCTATATTTTTCTTATACAGTTGCATTTAACTTTCACATTTTTTTGCTGCATAAACCGTTTATAGCATGATCAAAAGCACTAATTTTTTCTTTCCAACGATGCACAAATCTCATTGATAGAAGCTTAGAAAAGGAATTTAAAAGTGACTGATCTAGGAAATATATCACTGGGAATATTGTTGATGATTTTGTATTTTTCATATACAGTTGCATTTAACTTTCATACTTTTTTGTTGCATAGACCGTTTATAGCGTGATCGAAAGCACTTATTTTTTCTTTCCAACGATGCACAAATCTCATTGATAGAAGCTTCACATTTCTTTTGCTGCATAATGCATCTTCTCGTGTGGGTGTTCTCAACCCTTGACCATGGTTCGCAGCAAGAAAAAAAATCAAAAAACATCACACTTACACTATGCCGGAGCTCAGTCTGTAGGGAGGAAGATGTTGACCTCCAATCGCCCATTCTCAACCTTGACCATAATATCTCCATTCCTCTTCGTTTATGGTCCCATAAACCCCACATTCATCGCCCTGATATGATTTCAACAATCCCCAAAAATCTAAATTTACTCAGTTTTCATTTTATAGTGTACATTTACTTTAAATTACTTTATTAAAATTCTCTCTAAACTAATGTGACAATTAATAAATACTCTTAATACTATTTTTATAATTAGTTCTAGTCTTATTCTTATTTCCCTTGTTTTATTTTAAAGATTCTTAAACTTTGAAAGTTGGCCGTTAGTTTTTTTTCTATTATCTATTTTCTCCTTTTTTTCTCTTTGAAAGTCTAATACAAATTAAAAAAAACTATTCTTCTTTATAGATTGCTCAATAATCTTTTTCTATTATTTTTTCTTCTGGGCTAAGCACTCAAATTATATTCATCCGCATTACCAGATGTCCGCCGTCCTACGCCTGAAGGAGCTCCCTAATGACGCACGTTGCATAACAGCAAACGTTCTAATTTGAGTACCTATTATACTCCCTATATTACTCTTGTTTTTTTTAAATTATTTTTAGATATTTAACCTATTATGTTTTATTATGTTTTTGTGTGTTTTTTTTTTCTTTTTTTCTCTTTGGCCTAAGAGATTATTAAACTTACAGATCTAACAAACATATAACACTCTCGTAAGACACAATTTTGTTCACACAATCGCACACCGTACAATTAATTTTATTTATACTAATTATACTAATATTAATATTTTTTTTGATTTTTAGATTTTTTTTTCAATAATATTACAGGTAATCACACCGCTGTTTCTTTATTTCTCCCTTTTTCTTGCATAGTGTCGAAATTGGTAATGGATTCTATATATTCACTGTTTTTTCCTTATCACTTACTTTGGACATAAGCTCGTGCATATATGTATATATAATTATAATTTTTACCTGGTTATCTCTCCTCGGAAACGACTTATCCTGCTTCAAATTCGAGACAATTACCAGCTAGTCGGTAAATGCAAAAACACCACAATTAGCTGTCAGCCATCTTATTAATAATTATTGTAAAAAAAGATAGAAACCATAAATTTTTCATAAAACAGATTTTTAGAATTTGCTTTATAAAACAACATTTACACTTTCCACTTGTCTCTTATAGCATTTTTTTAGAATTTCATTTGGTTAATATATTTTGAAAATTTAATACAAAAATACGACGTATACTTCTCGTTTGAAGAGGCTTATGAAAGAAGATTAAAATTGACTAATCTAAGAAATATGTCACTGGGAATATTATTGATGATTCTGTATTTATCATATACAGTTGTTTTTAACTTTCACATTTTTTCGATGCATAAACCGTTTAAAGCTTGATAGAAAGCCCGTATTTTGTTCTTTCTAACGATGTAAAATCAGGTTGAAGGAGGTTTAGAAAAGGAACTTAAAATTGAATCACCTAGGAAATATGACAATAGGAATATTGTTGGTGATTCTGTATTTCGATGCATAAACCGTTTAAAACTTGATAGAAAGCCCTTAGCTTATTCTTTCCAACGATGTAGAATCAGGTTGAAAGAGGTTTAGAAAAGGTACTAAAAATTGACTCACTTAGGAAATATGACACTGCGAATATTGTTGGTGATTCTGTATTTTTCATATACATTTGTATTTAATTTTCAAATTTTTTTCGCTGCATAAACCTTTTATAACGTAATTGAAAGCTCTTATTTGGTTTTTTCCAATGATGTACACCTCTCGCTGATAGAGGCTTAGGAAAGCAACTTAAAATTGACTGATCTGTCTCTGTGAATATTGTTGATGATTCTGTATTTTTCATATAAAGTTGTATTTAACTTTCCCATTATTTCTCAGTATAAAACGTTTACAGTTTGATTAAAAGCTATTAGGTTGTTCTTTCCAACGATGTATAACCCTCGTTGATAGGTGCTTAGGAAAGGAACTTAAAATTGACTTATCTAGGAAATATATCATTGGGAATATTGTTGATGATTTTGTATTTTTCATATACAGTTGCATTTAACTTCCACATTTCTTTTGTTGCATCAACCATTTATAGCTTGGTTGAAAGCCGTTAGCTTATTCTTTCCACCGATGTAAAACTCAGGTTTAAAGAGGTTTAGGAAAGGAACTTAAAATTGACCGATCTCGGAAATATGTTACCAGGAATATTGTTGTTGATTCTGTATTTTTCATATACAATTGCATTTAACTTTCACATTTTTTTGCGGCACAAACCGTTTATAGCGTGATAGAAAGCAATTATTTTTTCTTTCCAATGATGTACAAATCTCATTGATAGAAGCTTAGGAAAGGAATTTAAAAGTGACTGATCTAAGAAATATATCACTGGGAATATTGTTGATGAACCTGTAATTTTCATATACTGTTGCATTTAACTTTCACATTTCTTTTACTGCATTTAATGTGTTCTCTCCAACGATGTATAACTCTTGTTGATAGAGGCTTAGGAAAGGATCTTAAAATTGACCAATCTCGGAAATATGTTACCACGAATATTGTTGATGATTCTGTACTTTTCACATACAATTATATTTAATTTTCACATTTTTTTTTGCTGCATAAAGCGTTCATAGCTTGATTGAAAGTTATTAGCTTGTTCTTTCCAACGATGTATGATTCTTGATGATAGAGGCTTAGCGAATTAACTTAAAATTGACTTATCTAGGAAATATATCACTGGGAATATTATTGATAATTTTGTATTTTTCATATACAGTTGCATTTAACTTTCATATTTTTTTGTTGCATAAACCGTTTATAGCGTGATCGAAAGCAATTATTTTTTCTTTCCAACGATGTACAGATCTCATTGATGGAAGCTTAGAAAAGGAATTTAAAAGAGACTGATCTAGGAAATATCACTGGGAATATTGTTGATGAATATGTAATTTTCATTTACAGTTGCATTTAACTTTCACATTTCTTTTGCTGCCTAATCCATTTATAACGTGATTGAAAGCCATTATTTTGTTCTTTCCAACGATATACAACTCTCGTAGATAGAGGCTTAGGAAAGCAAATTAAAATTGCCTGATCTAGGAAACATGTCTCTGGGAATATTGTTGATGATTCTGTATTTTTCATATACAGCGGCATTTAACTTGTACATTTTTTTCGCTGCATAAACTGTCTATAGCTTGATTGAGAGCTGTAGTCTTGTTCTTTCAGCAATGTATACCCCTCGATTTAAGAGGCTTAGGAAAGAAACTTAAAATTGACTAATCTAAGAAATATGTCACTGGGAATATAATTGATGATTCTGTATTTTTCATATAAAGTTGCATTTAACATTCACATTTTTTTCGCTGTATAAACCGTTTATAGCTTTATTGAGAGTTGTAGTCTTGTTCTTTCTAGCGATGTATACCTCTCGTTTGAAGAGGCTTCAGAAAGAAAATTAAAATTGACTAATCTAGAAATATGTCACTGGGAATAATATTGATGATTCTGTATTTTTCATATACAGTTGCATTTAACATGCACATTTTTTCGCTGTATAAACCGTTTATAGCTTGATTGCGAGCTGAAGTCTAGTTCTTTCCAGCGATGTATACCTCTCGTTTGAAGAGGCTTGGGAAAGAAAATCAAAATTGACTAATCTAAGAAATATGTCACTGGGAATATTATTGATGATTCTGTATTTTTCGTATACAGTTGTATTTAACTTTCACATTTTTTCGCTGCATAAACCGTTTAAAGCTTGATAGAAAGCCCTTAGCTTATTATTTCCAACGATGTAAAATCAGGTTGATAGAGGTTTAGAAAAAGAACTTAAAATTGACTCACCTAGGAAATATGACACTGCGAATATTGTTGACGATTCTGTATCTTTCATATACAGTTGTATTTAACTTTCACATTTTTTCGCTGCATAAACCGTTTAAAGCTTGATAGAAAGCCCTTAGCTTATTCTTTCCAACGATTTAAAATCAGGTTGAAAGAGGTTTAGAAAAGGAACTTAGAATTGACTCACTTAGGAAATATGACACTGGGAATATTGTTGTTGATTCTGTATTTTATTATTTAATTTTCAAATTTTTTTTCGCTGCATAAAATGTTTATACTTTGATTGAAAGCTCTTAGCTTGTACTTTCCAACGATGGATAAATCTCGTTGATAGGGGCTTAGGAAAGGAACTTAAAATTGACATATCTAGGAAATATATCACTGAGAATATTGTTGATGATTTTGTATTTTTTATATACAGTTGCATTTAACTTTCACATTTCTTTTGCTGCATAAACGATTTACATCTTGATTGAAATCTCTTAGCTTATTCTTTCCAACATTGTAAAACTCTCGTTGAAAGAGGATTAGGAAAGGAATTCAAAATTTACTGATCTAGGAAATATGCCTTCGGGAATATTGTTGACGATTCTGTATTTTTCACATACCTTGTGTTGGAAATATGTTACCAGGAATATTGTTGTTGATTCTGTATTTTTCATATACAATTGCATTTAACTTCCACATTTTTTTGCTGCATACACCGTTTATAGCGTGATCGAAAGCACTTATTTTTTCTTTCCAACGATGTACAAATCTCATTGATAGAAGGTTACAAAAGGAATTTAAAAGCGACTGATCTAGGAAATATATCAGTGGGAATATTGTTGATGAATCTGTAATTTTCATATACTGTTGCATTTAACTTTCACATTTCTTTTGCTGCATAAACTATTTACAGCTTGGTTGAAAGACCTTAGCTTATTTTTTCCACCGATGTAAAACTCAGGTTTAAAGAGGTTTAGGAAAGGAACTTAAAATTGATCGATCTCGGAAATATGTTACCAGGAATATTGTTGTTGATTCAGTATTTCTCATATGCAATTGCATTTAACTTCCACATTTTTTTGCTGCATAAACAGTTTATAGCGTGATCTAGGAATTATATCACTGGGAATATTGTTTATGAATCTGTAATTTTCATATACTGTTGCATTTAACTTTCATATTTCTTTTGCTGCATAAACCATCTACAACGTGATTGATTTTGTTCTTTCCAACGATATACGACTCTCGTATATAGAGGCTTAGGAAAGCAATTTAAAATTACCTGATCTAGGAAACATGTCTCTTTGACAGCACTTATTTTTTATTTCCAATGATGTACAAAGCTCTTTGATAGATGCTTAGGAAAGGAATTTAAAAGTGACTGATCTAGGAAATATATCACTGGGAATATTGTTGATGAATCTGTAATTTTCATATACAGTGGCATTTAACTTTCACATTTCTGCTGCATAAACTATTTACAGCTTGACTGAAAGCTCCTAGCTTATTCTTTCCAACGATGTAAAACTTTCTTTGAAAGAGGGTTAGGAAAGAAACTTAAAATTGACTCATCTAGGAAATATATCACTAGGAATATTGTTGATGATTCTGTATTTTTCATATACAGTTGTATTTAACTTTCACATTTTCTTCGCTGCATAAACTGTTTATAGCTTGATTGAAATCTCTTAGCTTGTTCTCTTCAACGATGTAAAACTCTCGTTGAAAGAGGCTTAGGAAAGGAAATTAAAATTGACTCATCTAGGAAATATATCACTGGGTATCCTTTTGATGATTCTGTATTTTTCATATACAGTTGTATTTAACTTTCACATTTTTTTCGCTGTATAAACTGTTTATAGCTTGATTGAGAGCTCTCGTCTTGTTCTTTCCAGCAATGTATACACCTCGTTTGAATAGGCTTAGGAAAGAAACTTAAAATTTAATAAACTAGGAAATACTGGGAATATTGTTGTTGATTCTGTATTTTTCATATAAAGTTGCATTTAACATTCACATTTTTTTCGCTGTATAAACCGTTTATAGCTTTATTGAGAGTTGTAGTCTTGTTCTTTCTAGCGATGTATACCTCTCCTTTGAAGAGGCTTCAGAAAGAAAATTAAAATTGACTAATCTAGAAATATGTCACTGGGAATAATATTGATGATTCTGTATTTTTCATATACAGTTGCATTTAACATGCACATTTTTTCGCTGTATAAACCGTTTATAGCTTGATTGCGAGCTGAAGTCTAGTTCTTTCCAGCGATGTATACCTCTCGTTTGAAGAGGCTTGGGAAAGAAAATCAAAATTGACTAATCTAAGAAATATGTCACTGGGAATATTATTGATGATTCTGTATTTTTCATATACAGTTGTATTTAACTTTCGCATTTATTTCGCTGTATAAACTGTTTATAGCTTGATTGAGAGCTCTCGTCTTGTTCTTTCCAGCAATGTATACACCTCGTTTGAACAGGCTTAGGAAAGAAACTTAAAATTTAATAAACTAGGAAATACTGGGAATATTGTTGATGATTCTGTATTTTTCATATACAGTTACATTTAACTTTCACATTTTTTTCGCTGTCTAAACCGTTTATTGCTTGACTGAGAGCTATAGTCTTGTTCTTTCCAGTGATATATACCCCTAGTTTGAAGATGCTTAGGAGAGAAACTTAAAATTTACTAATCTAAGAAATATGTCACTGGGAATATTGTTGATGATTCTGTATTTTTCATGTACAGTTCCATTTAACTTTCACATATAAACCGTTTATAGCTTGATTGAGAGCTCTAATCTTGTTCTTTCCAGCGATGTATACCTCTCGTTTGAAGAGGCTTAGGAAATGAAATTAAAATTGACTAATCTAGGAAATATGCCTCTTTGAATATTGTTGACGATTCTGTACTTTTCGCATACAATTGTATTTAATTTTCACATTTTTTCGCTGCAAAAACCGTTTATAGCTCGATTGAAAGCTCTTAGCTAATTCTCTCCAACGATGTATAACTCTCGATGAAAGAGGCTTAGGGAAGAAACTTAAAATTGAATTAACTAGGAAATATATCATTGGGAATATTGTTGATGATTTTGTAGTTTTCATATACAGTTGCATTTAGCTTTCAATTTTTTTTGTTGCATCAATTTTATAGCTTGGTTGAAAGCCTTTAGCTTATTCTTTCCACCGACCTAAAACTCAGGTTTAAAGAAGTTTATTAAAGGAACTTAAAATTGACCGATCTCGGAAATATGTTACCAGGAATATTGTTGTTGATTCTGTATTTTTCATATACAGTTGCATTTAACTTTCACATTTCTTTTACTGCATTTAATGTGTTCTTTCCAACGATGTATAACTCTTGTTGATAGAGGCTTAGGAAAGGATCTTAAAATTGACCGATCTCGGAAATATGTTACCATGAATATTGTTGATTCTATACTTTTCACATACAATTATATTTAATTTTCACATTTTTTTGCTGCATAAAGCGTTTATAGCTTGATTGAAAGCTATTAGCTTGTTCTTTCCAACGATGTATGACTCTCGATGATAGAGGCTTATAGAATTAACTTAAAATTGACTTATCTAGGAAATATATCACTGGGAATATTGTTGATGATTTTGTATTTTTCATATACAGTTGCATTTAACTTTCATACTTTTTTGTTGCATAGACCGTTTATAGCGTGATCGAATGCACTTATTTTTTCTTTCCAACGATGTACAAATCTCATTGATAGAAGCTTCACATTTCTTTTGCTGCATAATCCATTTATAAGGTGATTAAAAGCCATTATTTTGTTTTTTCCAACGATATACAACTCTCGTAGATAGAGGCTTAGGAAAGCAAATTAAAATTGCCTGATTTAGGAAACATATCTCTGGGAATATTGTTGATAATTCTGTATTTTTCATATACAGTGGCATTTAACTTTCACATTTTTTTCGCTGCGTAAGCTGTTTATAGCTTGATTGAGAGCCGTAGTCTTGTTCTTTCCAGCAATGTATACCCCTCGATTTAAGAGGCTTAGGAGAGAAACATAAAATTGAATAATCTAAGAAATATGTCACTGGGAATATTATTGATGATTCTATATTTTTCTTATACAGTTGCATTTAACTTTCACATTTTTTTGCTGCATAAACCGTTTATAGCATGATCAAAAGCACTAATTTTTTCTTTCCAACGATGCACAAATCTCATTGATAGAAGCTTAGAAAAGGAATTTAAAAGTGACTGATCTAGGAAATATATCACTGGGAATATTGTTGATGATTTTGTATTTTTCATATACAGTTGCATTTAACTTTCATACTTTTTTGTTGCATAGACCGTTTATAGCGTGATCGAAAGCACTTATTTTTTCTTTCCAACGATGCACAAATCTCATTGATAGAAGCTTCACATTTCTTTTGCTGCATAATGCATCTTCTCGTGTGGGTGTTCTCAACCCTTGACCATGGTTCGCAGCAAGAAAAAAAATCAAAAAACATCACACTTACACTATGCCGGAGCTCAGTCTGTAGGGAGGAAGATGTTGACCTCCAATCGCCCATTCTCAACCTTGACCATAATATCTCCATTCCTCTTCGTTTATGGTCCCATAAACCCCACATTCATCGCCCTGATATGATTTCAACAATCCCCAAAAATCTAAATTTACTCAGTTTTCATTTTATAGTGTACATTTACTTTAAATTACTTTATTAAAATTCTCTCTAAACTAATGTGACAATTAATAAATACTCTTAATACTATTTTTATAATTAGTTCTAGTCTTATTCTTATTTCCCTTGTTTTATTTTAAAGATTCTTAAACTTTGAAAGTTGGCCGTTAGTTTTTTTTCTATTATCTATTTTCTCCTTTTTTTCTCTTTGAAAGTCTAATACAAATTAAAAAAAACTATTCTTCTTTATAGATTGCTCAATAATCTTTTTCTATTATTTTTTCTTCTGGGCTAAGCACTCAAATTATATTCATCCGCATTACCAGATGTCCGCCGTCCTACGCCTGAAGGAGCTCCCTAATGACGCACGTTGCATAACAGCAAACGTTCTAATTTGAGTACCTATTATACTCCCTATATTACTCTTGTTTTTTTTAAATTATTTTTAGATATTTAACCTATTATGTTTTATTATGTTTTTGTGTGTTTTTTTTTTCTTTTTTTCTCTTTGGCCTAAGAGATTATTAAACTTACAGATCTAACAAACATATAACACTCTCGTAAGACACAATTTTGTTCACACAATCGCACACCGTACAATTAATTTTATTTATACTAATTATACTAATATTAATATTTTTTTTGATTTTTAGATTTTTTTTTCAATAATATTACAGGTAATCACACCGCTGTTTCTTTATTTCTCCCTTTTTCTTGCATAGTGTCGAAATTGGTAATGGATTCTATATATTCACTGTTTTTTCCTTATCACTTACTTTGGACATAAGCTCGTGCATATATGTATATATAATTATAATTTTTACCTGGTTATCTCTCCTCGGAAACGACTTATCCTGCTTCAAATTCGAGACAATTACCAGCTAGTCGGTAAATGCAAAAACACCACAATTAGCTGTCAGCCATCTTATTAATAATTATTGTAAAAAAAGATAGAAACCATAAATTTTTCATAAAACAGATTTTTAGAATTTGCTTTATAAAACAACATTTACACTTTCCACTTGTCTCTTATAGCATTTTTTTAGAATTTCATTTGGTTAATATATTTTGAAAATTTAATACAAAAATACGACGTATACTTCTCGTTTGAAGAGGCTTATGAAAGAAGATTAAAATTGACTAATCTAAGAAATATGTCACTGGGAATATTATTGATGATTCTGTATTTATCATATACAGTTGTTTTTAACTTTCACATTTTTTCGATGCATAAACCGTTTAAAGCTTGATAGAAAGCCCGTATTTTGTTCTTTCTAACGATGTAAAATCAGGTTGAAGGAGGTTTAGAAAAGGAACTTAAAATTGAATCACCTAGGAAATATGACAATAGGAATATTGTTGGTGATTCTGTATTTCGATGCATAAACCGTTTAAAACTTGATAGAAAGCCCTTAGGTTATTCTTTCCAACGATGTAGAATCAGGTTGAAAGAGGTTTAGAAAAGGTACTAAAAATTGACTCACTTAGGAAATATGACACTGCGAATATTGTTGGTGATTCTGTATTTTTCATATACATTTGTATTTAATTTTCAAATTTTTTTCGCTGCATAAACCTTTTATAACGTAATTGAAAGCTCTTATTTGGTTTTTTCCAATGATGTACACCTCTCGCTGATAGAGGCTTAGGAAAGCAACTTAAAATTGACTGATCTGTCTCTGTGAATATTGTTGATGATTCTGTATTTTTCATATAAAGTTGTATTTAACTTTCCCATTATTTCTCAGCATAAAACGTTTACAGTTTGATTAAAAGCTATTAGGTTGTTCTTTCCAACGATGTATAACCCTCGTTGATAGGTGCTTAGGAAAGGAACTTAAAATTGACTTATCTAGGAAATATATCATTGGGAATATTGTTGATGATTTTGTATTTTTCATATACAGTTGCATTTAACTTCCACATTTCTTTTGTTGCATCAACCATTTATAGCTTGGTTGAAAGCCGTTAGCTTATTCTTTCCACCGATGTAAAACTCAGGTTTAAAGAGGTTTAGGAAAGGAACTTAAAATTGACCGATCTCGGAAATATGTTACCAGGAATATTGTTGTTGATTCTGTATTTTTCATATACAATTGCATTTAACTTTCACATTTTTTTGCGGCACAAACCGTTTATAGCGTGATAGAAAGCAATTATTTTTTCTTTCCAATGATGTACAAATCTCATTGATAGAAGCTTAGGAAAGGAATTTAAAAGTGACTGATCTAAGAAATATATCACTGGGAATATTGTTGATGAACCTGTAATTTTCATATACTGTTGCATTTAACTTTCACATTTCTTTTACTGCATTTAATGTGTTCTCTCCAACGATGTATAACTCTTGTTGATAGAGGCTTAGGAAAGGATCTTAAAATTGACCAATCTCGGAAATATGTTACCACGAATATTGTTGATGATTCTGTACTTTTCACATACAATTATATTTAATTTTCACATTTTTTTTTGCTGCATAAAGCGTTCATAGCTTGATTGAAAGTTATTAGCTTGTTCTTTCCAACGATGTATGATTCTTGATGATAGAGGCTTAGCGAATTAACTTAAAATTGACTTATCTAGGAAATATATCACTGGGAATATTATTGATAATTTTGTATTTTTCATATACAGTTGCATTTAACTTTCATATTTTTTTGTTGCATAAACCGTTTATAGCGTGATCGAAAGCAATTATTTTTTCTTTCCAACGATGTACAGATCTCATTGATGGAAGCTTAGAAAAGGAATTTAAAAGAGACTGATCTAGGAAATATCACTGGGAATATTGTTGATGAATATGTAATTTTCATTTACAGTTGCATTTAACTTTCACATTTCTTTTGCTGCCTAATCCATTTATAACGTGATTGAAAGCCATTATTTTGTTCTTTCCAACGATATACAACTCTCGTAGATAGAGGCTTAGGAAAGCAAATTAAAATTGCCTGATCTAGGAAACATGTCTCTGGGAATATTGTTGATGATTCTGTATTTTTCATATACAGCGGCATTTAACTTGTACATTTTTTTCGCTGCATAAACTGTCTATAGCTTGATTGAGAGCTGTAGTCTTGTTCTTTCAGCAATGTATACCCCTCGATTTAAGAGGCTTAGGAAAGAAACTTAAAATTGACTAATCTAAGAAATATGTCACTGGGAATATAATTGATGATTCTGTATTTTTCATATAAAGTTGCATTTAACATTCACATTTTTTTCGCTGTATAAACCGTTCATAGCTTTATTGAGAGTTGTAGTCTTGTTCTTTCTAGCGATGTATACCTCTCGTTTGAAGAGGCTTCAGAAAGAAAATTAAAATTGACTAATCTAGAAATATGTCACTGGGAATAATATTGATGATTCTGTATTTTTCATATACAGTTGCATTTAACATGCACATTTTTTCGCTGTATAAACCGTTTATAGCTTGATTGCGAGCTGAAGTCTAGTTCTTTCCAGCGATGTATACCTCTCGTTTGAAGAGGCTTGGGAAAGAAAATCAAAATTGACTAATCTAAGAAATATGTCACTGGGAATATTATTGATGATTCTGTATTTTTCGTATACAGTTGTATTTAACTTTCACATTTTTTCGCTGCATAAACCGTTTAAAGCTTGATAGAAAGCCCTTAGCTTATTATTTCCAACGATGTAAAATCAGGTTGATAGAGGTTTAGAAAAAGAACTTAAAATTGACTCACCTAGGAAATATGACACTGCGAATATTGTTGACGATTCTGTATCTTTCATATACAGTTGTATTTAACTTTCACATTTTTTCGCTGCATAAACCGTTTAAAGCTTGATAGAAAGCCCTTAGCTTATTCTTTCCAACGATTTAAAATCAGGTTGAAAGAGGTTTAGAAAAGGAACTTAGAATTGACTCACTTAGGAAATATGACACTGGGAATATTGTTGTTGATTCTGTATTTTATTATTTAATTTTCAAATTTTTTTTCGCTGCATAAAATGTTTATACTTTGATTGAAAGCTCTTAGCTTGTACTTTCCAACGATGGATAAATCTCGTTGATAGGGGCTTAGGAAAGGAACTTAAAATTGACATATCTAGGAAATATATCACTGAGAATATTGTTGATGATTTTGTATTTTTTATATACAGTTGCATTTAACTTTCACATTTCTTTTGCTGCATAAACGATTTACATCTTGATTGAAATCTCTTAGCTTATTCTTTCCAACATTGTAAAACTCTCGTTGAAAGAGGATTAGGAAAGGAATTCAAAATTTACTGATCTAGGAAATATGCCTTCGGGAATATTGTTGACGATTCTGTATTTTTCACATACCTTGTGTTGGAAATATGTTACCAGGAATATTGTTGTTGATTCTGTATTTTTCATATACAATTGCATTTAACTTCCACATTTTTTTGCTGCATACACCGTTTATAGCGTGATCGAAAGCACTTATTTTTTCTTTCCAACGATGTACAAATCTCATTGATAGAAGGTTACAAAAGGAATTTAAAAGCGACTGATCTAGGAAATATATCAGTGGGAATATTGTTGATGAATCTGTAATTTTCATATACTGTTGCATTTAACTTTCACATTTCTTTTGCTGCATAAACTATTTACAGCTTGGTTGAAAGACCTTAGCTTATTTTTTCCACCGATGTAAAACTCAGGTTTAAAGAGGTTTAGGAAAGGAACTTAAAATTGATCGATCTCGGAAATATGTTACCAGGAATATTGTTGTTGATTCAGTATTTCTCATATGCAATTGCATTTAACTTCCACATTTTTTTGCTGCATAAACAGTTTATAGCGTGATCTAGGAATTATATCACTGGGAATATTGTTTATGAATCTGTAATTTTCATATACTGTTGCATTTAACTTTCATATTTCTTTTGCTGCATAAACCATCTACAACGTGATTGATTTTGTTCTTTCCAACGATATACGACTCTCGTATATAGAGGCTTAGGAAAGCAATTTAAAATTACCTGATCTAGGAAACATGTCTCTTTGACAGCACTTATTTTTTATTTCCAATGATGTACAAAGCTCTTTGATAGATGCTTAGGAAAGGAATTTAAAAGTGACTGATCTAGGAAATATATCACTGGGAATATTGTTGATGAATCTGTAATTTTCATATACAGTGGCATTTAACTTTCACATTTCTGCTGCATAAACTATTTACAGCTTGACTGAAAGCTCCTAGCTTATTCTTTCCAACGATGTAAAACTTTCTTTGATAGAGGGTTAGGAAAGAAACTTAAAATTGACTCACCTAGGAAATATATCACTAGGAATATTGTTGATGACTCTGTATTTTTCATATACAGTTGTATTTAACTTTCACATTTTCTTCGCTGCATAAACCGCTTATAGCTTGATTGAAATCTCTTAGCTTGTTCTCTTCAACGATGTAAAACTCTCGTTGAAAGAGGCTTAGGAAAGGAAATTAAAATTGACTCATCTAGGAAATATATCACTGGGTATCCTTTTGATGATTCTGTATTTTTCATATACAGTTGTATTTAACTTTCACATTTTTTTCGCTGTATAAACTGTTTATAGCTTGATTGAGAGCTCTCGTCTTGTTCTTTCCAGCAATGTATACACCTCGTTTGAATAGGCTTAGGAAAGAAACTTAAAATTTAATAAACTAGGAAATACTGGGAATATTGTTGATGATTCTGTATTTTTCATATAAAGTTGCATTTAACATTCACATTTTTTTCGCTGTATAAACCGTTTATAGCTTTATTGAGAGTTGTAGTCTTGTTCTTTCTAGCGATGTATACCTCTCCTTTGAAGAGGCTTCAGAAAGAAAATTAAAATTGACTAATCTAGAAATATGTCACTGGGAATAATATTGATGATTCTGTATTTTTCATATACAGTTGCATTTAACATGCACATTTTTTCGCTGTATAAACCGTTTATAGCTTGATTGCGAGCTGAAGTCTAGTTCTTTCCAGCGATGTATACCTCTCGTTTGAAGAGGCTTGGGAAAGAAAATCAAAATTGACTAATCTAAGAAATATGTCACTGGGAATATTATTGATGATTCTGTATTTTTCATATACAGTTGTATTTAACTTTCGCATTTATTTCGCTGTATAAACTGTTTATAGCTTGATTGAGAGCTCTCGTCTTGTTCTTTCCAGCAATGTATACACCTCGTTTGAACAGGCTTAGGAAAGAAACTTAAAATTTAATAAACTAGGAAATACTGGGAATATTGTTGATGATTCTGTATTTTTCATATACAGTTACATTTAACTTTCACATTTTTTTCGCTGTCTAAACCGTTTATTGCTTGACTGAGAGCTATAGTCTTGTTCTTTCCAGTGATATATACCCCTAGTTTGAAGATGCTTAGGAGAGAAACTTAAAATTTACTAATCTAAGAAATATGTCACTGGGAATATTGTTGATGATTCTGTATTTTTCATGTACAGTTCCATTTAACTTTCACATATAAACCGTTTATAGCTTGATTGAGAGCTCTAATCTTGTTCTTTCCAGCGATGTATACCTCTCGTTTGAAGAGGCTTAGGAAATGAAATTAAAATTGACTAATCTAGGAAATATGCCTCTTTGAATATTGTTGACGATTCTGTACTTTTCGCATACAATTGTATTTAATTTTCACATTTTTTCGCTGCAAAAACCGTTTATAGCTCGATTGAAAGCTCTTAGCTAATTCTCTCCAACGATGTATAACTCTCGATGAAAGAGGCTTAGGGAAGAAACTTAAAATTGAATTAACTAGGAAATATATCATTGGGAATATTGTTGATGATTTTGTAGTTTTCATATACAGTTGCATTTAGCTTTCAATTTTTTTTGTTGCATCAATTTTATAGCTTGGTTGAAAGCCTTTAGCTTATTCTTTCCACCGACCTAAAACTCAGGTTTAAAGAAGTTTATTAAAGGAACTTAAAATTGACCGATCTCGGAAATATGTTACCAGGAATATTGTTGTTGATTCTGTATTTTTCATATACAGTTGCATTTAACTTTCACATTTCTTTTACTGCATTTAATGTGTTCTTTCCAACGATGTATAACTCTTGTTGATAGAGGCTTAGGAAAGGATCTTAAAATTGACCGATCTCGGAAATATGTTACCATGAATATTGTTGATTCTATACTTTTCACATACAATTATATTTAATTTTCACATTTTTTTGCTGCATAAAGCGTTTATAGCTTGATTGAAAGCTATTAGCTTGTTCTTTCCAACGATGTATGACTCTCGATGATAGAGGCTTATAGAATTAACTTAAAATTGACTTATCTAGGAAATATATCACTGGGAATATTGTTGATGATTTTGTATTTTTCATATACAGTTGCATTTAACTTTCATACTTTTTTGTTGCATAGACCGTTTATAGCGTGATCGAATGCACTTATTTTTTCTTTCCAACGATGTACAAATCTCATTGATAGAAGCTTCACATTTCTTTTGCTGCATAATCCATTTATAAGGTGATTAAAAGCCATTATTTTGTTTTTTCCAACGATATACAACTCTCGTAGATAGAGGCTTAGGAAAGCAAATTAAAATTGCCTGATTTAGGAAACATATCTCTGGGAATATTGTTGATGATTCTGTATTTTTCATATACAGTGGCATTTAACTTTCACATTTTTTTCGCTGCGTAAGCTGTTTATAGCTTGATTGAGAGCCGTAGTCTTGTTCTTTCCAGCAATGTATACCCCTCGATTTAAGAGGCTTAGGAGAGAAACATAAAATTGAATAATCTAAGAAATATGTCACTGGGAATATTATTGATGATTCTATATTTTTCTTATACAGTTGCATTTAACTTTCACATTTTTTTGCTGCATAAACCGTTTATAGCATGATCAAAAGCACTAATTTTTTCTTTCCAACGATGCACAAATCTCATTGATAGAAGCTTAGAAAAGGAATTTAAAAGTGACTGATCTAGGAAATATATCACTGGGAATATTGTTGATGATTTTGTATTTTTCATATACAGTTGCATTTAACTTTCATACTTTTTTGTTGCATAGACCGTTTATAGCGTGATCGAAAGCACTTATTTTTTCTTTCCAACGATGCACAAATCTCATTGATAGAAGCTTCACATTTCTTTTGCTGCATAATGCATCTTCTCGTGTGGGTGTTCTCAACCCTTGACCATGGTTCGCAGCAAGAAAAAAAATCAAAAAACATCACACTTACACTATGCCGGAGCTCAGTCTGTAGGGAGGAAGATGTTGACCTCCAATCGCCCATTCTCAACCTTGACCATAATATCTCCATTCCTCTTCGTTTATGGTCCCATAAACCCCACATTCATCGCCCTGATATGATTTCAACAATCCCCAAAAATCTAAATTTACTCAGTTTTCATTTTATAGTGTACATTTACTTTAAATTACTTTATTAAAATTCTCTCTAAACTAATGTGACAATTAATAAATACTCTTAATACTATTTTTATAATTAGTTCTAGTCTTATTCTTATTTCCCTTGTTTTAGGTTAAAGATTCTTAAACTTTGAAAGTTGGCCGTTAGTTTTTTTTCTATTATCTATTTTCTCCTTTTTTTCTCTTTGAAAGTCTAATACAAATTAAAAAAAACTATTCTTCTTTATAGATTGCTCAATAATCTTTTTCTATTATTTTTTCTTCTGGGCTAAGCACTCAAATTATATTCATCCGCATTACCAGATGTCCGCCGTCCTACGCCTGAAGGAGCTCCCTAATGACGCACGTTGCATAACAGCAAACGTTCTAATTTGAGTACCTATTATACTCCCTATATTACTCTTGTTTTTTTTAAATTATTTTTAGATATTTAACCTATTATGTTTTATTATGTTTTTGTGTGTTTTTTTTTTTTCTTTTTTTCTCTTTGGCCTAAGAGATTATTAAACTTACAGATCTAACAAACATATAACACTCTCGTAAGACACAATTTTGTTCACACAATCGCACACCGTACAATTAATTTTATTTATACTAATTATACTAATATTAATATTTTTTTTTGATTTTTAGATTTTTTTTTCAATAATATTACAGGTAATCACACCGCTGTTTCTTTATTTCTCCCTTTTTCTTGCATAGTGTCGAAATTGGTAATGGATTCTATATATTCACTGTTTTTTCCTTATCACTTACTTTGGACATAAGCTCGTGCATATATGTATATATAATTATAATTTTTACCTGGTTATCTCTCCTCGGAAACGACTTATCCTGCTTCAAATTCGAGACAATTACCAGCTAGTCGGTAAATGCAAAAACACCACAATTAGCTGTCAGCCATCTTATTAATAATTATTGTAAAAAAAGATAGAAACCATAAATTTTTCATAAAACAGATTTTTAGAATTTGCTTTATAAAACAACATTTACACTTTCCACTTGTCTCTTATAGCATTTTTTTAGAATTTCATTTGGTTAATATATTTTGAAAATTTAATACAAAAATACGACGTATACTTCTCGTTTGAAGAGGCTTATGAAAGAAGATTAAAATTGACTAATCTAAGAAATATGTCACTGGGAATATTATTGATGATTCTGTATTTATCATATACAGTTGTTTTTAACTTTCACATTTTTTCGATGCATAAACCGTCTAAAGCTTGATAGAAAGCCCGTATTTTGTTCTTTCTAACGATGTAAAATCAGGTTGAAGGAGGTTTAGAAAAGGAACTTAAAATTGAATCACCTAGGAAATATGACAATAGGAATATTGTTGGTGATTCTGTATTTCGATGCATAAACCGTTTAAAACTTGATAGAAAGCCCTTAGCTTATTCTTTCCAACGATGTAGAATCAGGTTGAAAGAGGTTTAGAAAAGGTACTAAAAATTGACTCACTTAGGAAATATGACACTGCGAATATTGTTGGTGATTCTGTATTTTTCATATACATTTGTATTTAATTTTCAAATTTTTTTCGCTGCATAAACCTTTTATAACGTAATTGAAAGCTCTTATTTGGTTTTTTCCAATGATGTACACCTCTCGCTGATAGAGGCTTAGGAAGGCAACTTAAAATTGACTGATCTGTCTCTGTGAATATTGTTGATGATTCTGTATTTTTCATATAAAGTTGTATTTAACTTTCCCATTATTTCTCAGCATAAAACGTTTACAGTTTGATTAAAAGCTATTAGGTTGTTCTTTCCAACGATGTATAACCCTCGTTGATAGGTGCTTAGGAAAGGAACTTAAAATTGACTTATCTAGGAAATATATCATTGGGAATATTGTTGATGATTTTGTATTTTTCATATACAGTTGCATTTAACTTCCACATTTCTTTTGTTGCATCAACCATTTATAGCTTGGTTGAAAGCCGTTAGCTTATTCTTTCCACCGATGTAAAACTCAGGTTTAAAGAGGTTTAGGAAAGGAACTTAAAATTGACCGATCTCGGAAATATGTTACCAGGAATATTGTTGTTGATTCTGTATTTTTCATATACAATTGCATTTAACTTTCACATTTTTTTGCGGCACAAACCGTTTATAGCGTGATAGAAAGCAATTATTTTTTCTTTCCAATGATGTACAAATCTCATTGATAGAAGCTTAGGAAAGGAATTTAAAAGTGACTGATCTAAGAAATATATCACTGGGAATATTGTTGATGAACCTGTAATTTTCATATACTGTTGCATTTAACTTTCACATTTCTTTTACTGCATTTAATGTGTTCTCTCCAACGATGTATAACTCTTGTTGATAGAGGCTTAGGAAAGGATCTTAAAATTGACCAATCTCGGAAATATGTTACCACGAATATTGTTGATGATTCTGTACTTTTCACATACAATTATATTTAATTTTCACATTTTTTTTTGCTGCATAAAGCGTTCATAGCTTGATTGAAAGTTATTAGCTTGTTCTTTCCAACGATGTATGATTCTTGATGATAGAGGCTTAGCGAATTAACTTAAAATTGACTTATCTAGGAAATATATCACTGGGAATATTATTGATAATTTTGTATTTTTCATATACAGTTGCATTTAACTTTCATATTTTTTTGTTGCATAAACCGTTTATAGCGTGATCGAAAGCAATTATTTTTTCTTTCCTACGATGTACAGATCTCATTGATGGAAGCTTAGAAAAGGAATTTAAAAGAGACTGATCTAGGAAATATCACTGGGAATATTGTTGATGAATATGTAATTTTCATTTACAGTTGCATTTAACTTTCACATTTCTTTTGCTGCCTAATCCATTTATAACGTGATTGAAAGCCATTATTTTGTTCTTTCCAACGATATACAACTCTCGTAGATAGAGGCTTAGGAAAGCAAATTAAAATTGCCTGATCTAGGAAACATGTCTCTGGGAATATTGTTGATGATTCTGTATTTTTCATATACAGCGGCATTTAACTTGTACATTTTTTTCGCTGCATAAACTGTCTATAGCTTGATTGAGAGCTGTAGTCTTGTTCTTTCAGCAATGTATACCCCTCGATTTAAGAGGCTTAGGAAAGAAACTTAAAATTGACTAATCTAAGAAATATGTCACTGGGAATATAATTGATGATTCTGTATTTTTCATATAAAGTTGCATTTAACATTCACATTTTTTTCGCTGTATAAACCGTTTATAGCTTTATTGAGAGTTGTAGTCTTGTTCTTTCTAGCGATGTATACCTCTCGTTTGAAGAGGCTTCAGAAAGAAAATTAAAATTGACTAATCTAGAAATATGTCACTGGGAATAATATTGATGATTCTGTATTTTTCATATACAGTTGCATTTAACATGCACATTTTTTCGCTGTATAAACCGTTTATAGCTTGATTGCGAGCTGAAGTCTCGTTCTTTCCAGCGATGTATACCTCTCGTTTGAAGAGGCTTGGGAAAGAAAATCAAAATTGACTAATCTAAGAAATATGTCACTGGGAATATTATTGATGATTCTGTATTTTTCGTATACAGTTGTATTTAACTTTCACATTTTTTCGCTGCATAAACCGTTTAAAGCTTGATAGAAAGCCCTTAGCTTATTATTTCCAACGATGTAAAATCAGGTTGATAGAGGTTTAGAAAAAGAACTTAAAATTGACTCACCTAGGAAATATGACACTGCGAATATTGTTGACGATTCTGTATCTTTCATATACAGTTGTATTTAACTTTCACATTTTTTCGCTGCATAAACCGTTTAAAGCTTGATAGAAAGCCCTTAGCTTATTCTTTCCAACGATTTAAAATCAGGTTGAAAGAGGTTTAGAAAAGGAACTTAGAATTGACTCACTTAGGAAATATGACACTGGGAATATTGTTGTTGATTCTGTATTTTATTATTTAATTTTCAAATTTTTTTTCGCTGCATAAAATGTTTATACTTTGATTGAAAGCTCTTAGCTTGTACTTTCCAACGATGGATAAATCTCGTTGATAGGGGCTTAGGAAAGGAACTTAAAATTGACATATCTAGGAAATATATCACTGAGAATATTGTTGATGATTTTGTATTTTTTATATACAGTTGCATTTAACTTTCACATTTCTTTTGCTGCATAAACGATTTACATCTTGATTGAAATCTCTTAGCTTATTCTTTCCAACATTGTAAAACTCTCGTTGAAAGAGGATTAGGAAAGGAATTCAAAATTTACTGATCTAGGAAATATGCCTTCGGGAATATTGTTGACGATTCTGTATTTTTCACATACCTTGTGTTGGAAATATGTTACCAGGAATATTGTTGTTGATTCTGTATTTTTCATATACAATTGCATTTAACTTCCACATTTTTTTGCTGCATACACCGTTTATAGCGTGATCGAAAGCACTTATTTTTTCTTTCCAACGATGTACAAATCTCATTGATAGAAGGTTACAAAAGGAATTTAAAAGCGACTGATCTAGGAAATATATCAGTGGGAATATTGTTGATGAATCTGTAATTTTCATATACTGTTGCATTTAACTTTCACATTTCTTTTGCTGCATAAACTATTTACAGCTTGGTTGAAAGACCTTAGCTTATTTTTTCCACCGATGTAAAACTCAGGTTTAAAGAGGTTTAGGAAAGGAACTTAAAATTGATCGATCTCGGAAATATGTTACCAGGAATATTGTTGTTGATTCAGTATTTCTCATATGCAATTGCATTTAACTTCCACATTTTTTTGCTGCATAAACAGTTTATAGCGTGATCTAGGAATTATATCACTGGGAACATTGTTTATGAATCTGTAATTTTCATATACTGTTGCATTTAACTTTCATATTTCTTTTGCTGCATAAACCATCTACAACGTGATTGATTTTGTTCTTTCCAACGATATACGACTCTCGTATATAGAGGCTTAGGAAAGCAATTTAAAATTACCTGATCTAGGAAACATGTCTCTTTGACAGCACTTATTTTTTATTTCCAATGATGTACAAAGCTCTTTGATAGATGCTTAGGAAAGGAATTTAAAAGTGACTGATCTAGGAAATATATCACTGGGAATATTGTTGATGAATCTGTAATTTTCATATACAGTGGCATTTAACTTTCACATTTCTGCTGCATAAACTATTTACAGCTTGACTGAAAGCTCCTAGCTTATTCTTTCCAACGATGTAAAACTTTCTTTGAAAGAGGGTTAGGAAAGGAACTTAAAATTGATTCATCTAGGAAATATATCACTGGGAATCCTTTTGATGATTCTGTATTTTTCATATACAGTTGTATTTAACTTTCACATTTTTTTCGCTGCATAAACTGTTTATAGCTTGATTGAAATCTCTTAGCTTGTTCTCTTCAACGATGTAAAACTCTCGTTGAAAGAGGCTTAGGAAAGGAAATTAAAATTGACTCATCTAGGAAATATATCACTGGGTATCCTTTTGATGATTCTGTATTTTTCATATACAGTTGTATTTAACTTTCACATTTTTTTCGCTGTATAAACTGTTTGAGAGCTCTCGTCTTGTTCTTTCCAGCAATGTATACACCTCGTTTGAATAGGCTTAGGAAAGAAACTTAAAATTTAATAAACTAGGAAATACTGGGAATATTGTTGATGATTCTGTATTTTTCATATACAGTTACATTTAACTTTCACATTTTTTTCGCTGTCTAAACCGTTTATTGCTTGACTGAGAGCTATAGTCTTGTTCTTTCCAGCGATATATACCCCTAGTTTGAAGATGCTTAGGAGAGAAACTTAAAATTTACTAATCTAAGAAATATGTCACTGGGAATATTGTTGATGATTCTGTATTTTTCATGTACAGTTCCATTTAACTTTCACATATAAACCGTTTATAGCTTGATTGAGAGCTCTAATCTTGTTCTTTCCAGCGATGTATACCTCTCGTTTGAAGAGGCTTAGGAAATGAAATTAAAATTGACTAATCTAGGAAATATGCCTCTGGGAATATTGTTGACGATTCTGTACTTTTCGCATACAATTGTATTTAATTTTCACATTTTTTCGCTGCAAAAACCGTTTATAGCTCGATTGAAAGCTCTTAGCTAATTCTCTCCAACGATGTATAACTCTCGATGATAGAGGCTTAGGGAAGAAACTTAAAATTGACTTAACTAGGAAATATATCATTGGGAATATTGTTGATGATTTTGTAGTTTTCATATACAGTTGCATTTAGCTTTCAATTTTTTTTGTTGCATCAATTTTATAGCTTGGTTGAAAGCCTTTAGCTTATTCTTTCCACCGACCTAAAACTCAGGTTTAAAGAAGTTTATTAAAGGAACTTAAAATTGACCGATCTCGGAAATATGTTACCAGGAATATTGTTGTTGATTCTGTATTTTTCATATACAGTTGCATTTAACTTTCACATTTCTTTTACTGCATTTAATGTGTTCTTTCCAACGATGTATAACTCTTGTTGATAGAGGCTTAGGAAAGGATCTTAAAATTGACCGATCTCGGAAATATGTTACCATGAATATTGTTGATTCTATACTTTTCACATACAATTATATTTAATTTTCACATTTTTTTGCTGCATAAAGCGTTTATAGCTTGATTGAAAGCTATTAGCTTGTTCTTTCCAACGATGTATGACTCTCGATGATAGAGGCTTAGAGAATTAACTTAAAATTGACTTATCTAGGAAATATATCACTGGGAATATTGTTGATGATTTTGTATTTTTAATATACAGTTGCATTTAACTTTCGTACTTTTTTGTTGCATAGACCGTTTATAGCGTGATCGAAAGCACTTATTTTTTCTTTCCAACGATGTACAAATCTCATTGATAGAAGCTTCACATTTCTTTTGCGGCATAATCCATTTATAAGGTGATTAAAAGCCATTATTTTGTTTTTTCCAACGATATACAACTCTCGTAGATAGAGGCTTAGGAAAGCAAATTAAAATTGCCTGATTTAGGAAACATATCTCTGGGAATATTGTTGATGATTCTGTATTTTTCATATACAGTGGCATTTAACTTTCACATTTTTTTCGCTGCGTAAGCTGTTTATAGCTTGATTGAGAGCCGTAGTCTTGTTCTTTCCAGCAATGTATACCCCTCGATTTAAGAGGCTTAGGAGAGAAACATAAAATTGAATAATCTAAGAAATATGTCACTGGGAATATTATTGATGATTCTATATTTTTCTTATACAGTTGCATTTAACTTTCACATTTTTTTGCTGCATAAACCGTTTATAGCATGATCAAAAGCACTAATTTTTTCTTTCCAACGATGCACAAATCTCATTGATAGAAGCTTAGAAAAGGAATTTAAAAGTGACTGATCTAGGAAATATATCACTGGGAATATTGTTGATGAATCTGTAATTTTCATATGCAGTGTCATTTAACTTTCACATTTCCTCTGCTGCATACTCTATTTACAGCTTGATTGAAAGCTCTTAGCTTATTCTTTCCAACGATATAAAACTCTCGTTGAAAGAGGCTTAGGAAAGGAACTTAAAATTGACTCATCTAGGAAATATGTCACTGGGAATCCTTTTGATGATTCTGTATTTTTCATATACAGTTGTATTTAAATTTCACATTTTAAAACTTAAATTTGAGTCATCTAGGAGATATGTCACTGGGAATCCTTTTGATGATTTTGTATTTTTCATAGACAGTTGCATTTAACTTTCACATTTACTTCGCTGTATAAACCGTTTATAGCTTGATTGAGAGCTCTCGTCTTGTTCTTTCCAGCAATGTATACACCTCTTTTGAAGAGGCTTAGGAAAGAAACTTAAAATTGAATAATCTAGGAAATACTGGGAATATTGTTGATGATTCTGTATTTTTCATATACAGTTACTTTTAGCTTTCACATTTTTTTCGCTGTCTAAACCGTTTATAGCTTGACTGAGAGCTCTAGTCTTGTTCTTTCCAGCGATATATACCCCTCGATTGAAGAGGCTTAGGAGAGAAACTTAAAATTTACTAAACTAAGAAATATGTCACTGGGAATATTGTTGATGATTCTGTATTTTTCATGTACAGTTGCATTTAACTTTCACGTATAAACCGTTTATAGCTTGATTGAGAGCTCTAATCTTGTTCTTTCCAGCGATGTATACCTCTCGTTTGAAGAGGGTTAGGAGAGAAACTTAAAATTGACTAATCTAAGAAATATGTAAGTGGGAATATTATTGATGATTCTGTATTTTTCATATACAGTTACATTTAACATTCACTTTTTTTCGCTGTATAAACCGTTTATAGCTTGATTGAGAGCTCTTATCTTGTTCTTTCCAGCAATGTATACCTCACGGTTTAAGAGGCTTAGGAAAGAAACTTATAATTGACTAATCTCAGAATTATGTCACTGGGAATATTGTTAATGATTCTGTATTTTTCATATACAGTTGCATTTAACTTTCACAATTATTTTCTTGCATAAACTGTTTATAGCTTGATTGGGAGTTCTAATCTTGTACTTTCCAGCGATGTATACCTCTCGTTTGAAGAGGCTTAGGAAAGAAACTTAAAATTGACTAATCTAGGAAATATGTCACTGGGAATATTGTTGATGATACTGTATTTTTCTTATACAGTTAGCTTAATTGAAAGCTCTTATCTTGCTCTCTCCAACGATGTAAAACTCAGGTTTAAAGAGGTTTAGGAAAGGAACTTAAAATTGCCTCATCTAGAAAATATGACACTGCGAATATTGTTGGTGATTCTGTATTTTTCATATACAGTTGTATTTAACTTTCAACTTTTTTCGCTGCATAAACCATTTATAACGTGATTGGAAGCTGTTATTTTGTTCTTTCCAACGACGTATAACTCTCGTTGATATAGGCTTAAGAAAGGAACTTAAAATTTACCGATATAGGAAATATGTTACTAGGAATATTGTTGATGATTCTGTATTTTTCATATACAGTTGCATTTAACTTTCACATTTGTTCTGTTGCATAAATCGTTTATAGCTTAATTGAAAGCGCTTAGGATGTTCTTTCAATGATGTAAAACTCTGGTTGATAGAGGCTTAGGAAAGGAACTTAAAATTGACACATCTAGGAAATATGACACTGGGAAAATTGTTGGTGATACTGTATTTTTCATATAAAGTGCCATTTAACTTTCACATTTCTTTTGCTGCATAAACCATTAATAGCGTGATCGAAAGCACTTATTTTTTCTTTCCAACGATGTACAAATCTCATTAATAGAAGCTTAGGAAAGGAATTTAAAAGTGACTGATCAAGGAAATATATCACTGGGAATACTGTTGATGATTCTGTTTTTTTCATATACAGTTGTATTTAACTTTCACATTTTTTTCGCTGCATAAACTATTTATAGCTTGCTTGAAATCTCTTAGCTTGTTATTTCCAAAGATGTAAAACTCATGTTGAAGGAGGTTTAGAAAGGGAACTTAAAATTGACTCATCTAGGAAATATGTCACTGGGAATATTGTTGGTGATTCTGAATTTTTCATATACAGTGGCATATCACTTTCACATTTATTTCGCTGTATAAACCGTTTATAGCTTGATTGAGAGCTCTCGACTTGTTCTTTCCAGCAATGTATACACCTCGTTTGAAGAGGCTTAGGAAAGAAACTTAAAATTGAATAATCTAGGAAATACTGGGAATATTATTGACGATTCTGTAATTTTCATATATAGTTGCATTTAACATTCACATTTTTTTCGCTGTATAAACCGTTTATAGCTTGATTGAGAGCTCTTATCTTGTTCTTTCCAGCAATGTATACCTCACGGTTTAATAGGATTAGGAAAGAAACTTATAATTGACTAATCTCAGAAATATGTTACTGGGAATATTGATAATGATTCTGTATTTTTCATATACAGTTGCATTTAACTTTCACAATTATTTTGTTGCATAAACTGTTTATAGCTTGATTGGGAGTTCTAATCTTGTTCTTTCCAGCAATGTATACCTCACGGTTTAATAGGATAAGGAAAGAAACTTATAATTGACTAATCTCAGAAATATGTCACTGGGAATATTGTTAATGATTCTGTATTTTTCATATACAGTTGCATTTAACTTTCACAATTATTTTGTTGCATAAACTGTTTATAGCTTGATTGGGAGTTCTAATCTTGTACTTTCCAGCTTTGTATACCTCTCGTTTGAAGAGGCTTAGGAAAGAAACTTAAAATTGACTAATCTAGGAAATATGTCACTGGGAATATTGTTGATGATACTGTATTTTTCTTATACAGTTAGCTTAATTGAAAGCTCTTAGCTTGCTCTCTCCAACGATGTAAAACTCAGGTTTAAAGAGGTTTAGGAAAGGAACTTAAAATTGCCTCATCTAGGAAATATGACACTGCGAATATTGTTGGTGATTCTGTATTTTTCATATACAGTTGTATTTAACTTTCAACTTTTTTCGCTGCATAAACCATTTATAACGTGATTGGAAGCTGTTATTTTGTTCTTTCCTACAACGTATAACTCTCGTTGATATAGGCTTAAGAAAGGAACTTAAAATTTACCGATCTAGGAAATATGTTACTAGGAATATTGTTGATGATTCTGTATTTTTCATATACAGTTGCATTTAATTTTCACATTTGTTTTGTTGTATAAATCGTTTATAGCTTACTTGAAAGCTCTTAGTTTGTTCTTTCCAATGATGTAAAACTCAGGTTGAAGGAGGTTTAGAAAGGGAACTTAAAATTGACACATCTAGGAAATATGACACTGGGAATATTGTTGATGATACTGTATTTTTCATATAAAGTGCCATTTAACTTTCACATTTGTTTTGTTGCATAAACCGTTTACAGCTTAATGAAAACTCTTAGCTTGTTATTTCCAACTATGTAAAACTCAGGTTGAAAGAGGTTTAGAAAGGTTTAGAAAGAGGTTTAGAAATTGACTCATCTAGGAAATATGTCACTGGGAATATTGTTGGTGATTCTGTATTTTTCATATACAATTGCATTTAACTTTCACATTTCTTTTGCTGCATAAACCGTTTATAGCGTAATCGAAAGCACTTATTTTGTTCTCTCCAACGATGTATAACTCTGGTTGATAGAGGCTTAGGAAAGGAACTTAAAATTGACCGATCTCGGATATATGTTGCCAGGAATATTGTTGTTTTTTGCTGCATAAACCGTTTGTAGCGTGATCGAAAGCACTTATTTTTTCTTTCCAACGATGTACAGATCTCATTGATGAAAGTTTAGAAAAGGAATTTATAAGAGACTGATCTAGGAAATATCACTGGGAATATTGTTGATGAATCTGTAATTTTCATTTACAGTTGCATTTAACTTTCACATTTCTTTTGATGCATAAACTATTTCCATCTTGATTGAAATCTCTTAGCTTGTTCTTTTCAACGATGTAAAACCCAGCTTGAAGGAGGTTTAGGGAAGGAACTTAAAATTGAGTCATCTAGGAGATATGTCACCGGGAATATTGTTGATGATTTTGTATTTTTCATAGACAGTTGCATTTAACTTTCACATTTATTTCGCTGTATAAACCGTTTATAGCTTGATTGAGAGCTCTAGTCTTGTTCTTTCCAGCGATGTATACCCCTCGTTTGCAACTTAAAATTGACTAATCTAAGTGATGTTAGTCTCAGAAACTCATTTCAACAATAAAAATAATTTGTATATTCCAGGTTATTCATTCCATTTTACAAACTATCCCGAAGTTACGGCTAATGGTGGTACCGTGGTATTAATTAGAAACCGATTACAACATTATGCCCTAGACAAATTTTCAAAAGATTATATGCAGGCAACATCCATTCATCTTTAATGTTTTTCTGGGAATTTAATCCTGATTTCAGTTTATTGCCCACCACGATTTTCAATGACTAAAGAAAACTTTCAGGATCTCTTTAATAAACTACGAGATCATTTCATGGCCAAACATACTTATTGTGGTTCCAGATTGATAAATCCCAGAGGTTGGGAGCTATATTAGGTTCTAGTTGATCGCAAAATTGGCTTGGATTTTGTGTCCTTTGGACAAAAAATCCTAGAAAAACTCCTGATCTCATTAACTTTGCTGTTTCTAAAATTATTAATTGAAATTTGGTAACTACAGAAATTTCATATGATTTACCTACTAATCATTCTCCAATAATATTAACTTATTATGGAAGAACTAATAAAATTTTCCAATAACATTACTATACAACAAATTGGTTGAAGTATAAAAAATATATCATATATTCATATCCACACAGATCTATATTTTGAGAGGGAGACATAAACAATTGCGTCAATGACTTTACGTCATTAATTGATTCAGATTTGAAACATTCTAAGAGTCAAATTTCTTAGAAATGCTATTCATATATATCAAATTCTGATATCAAAAAAATTCTTGTTGAAAAAAACATCGCAGACAATGGCAACAAACCAGATCACCTGCTGCAAAGGTGAAGCATGGCAAGTAAGAAATTAAAAAGAGCCCTTCAAGTAGAAGAGGATCGCAAAAATGGAAATTACATTAAGTAATAATAAACATACTAAATTTTCCTATGGAGGGCAGCAAAAGCTATTAAGCCACCGGTAAAGGCACAAAGTTCTTTAAGGAAAGCAGACGTTACTTGGACGCATAGTGCAGACGATAAGAGCAGTTTATTTGCATGTTATTTGAGCTCAGTCTTTCAATTAAATCCTCAAACAAATGATCTTGACATTAGAAGAGGCACCTGACACTGCACTAAATGATGATAACATAATTGTTGTTAGCCTGAAAGACATTAATACAATCATCAAAGAAAATTTAAATGTAAGAAAATCTCTCGGATATGATTCATGATTAAAAACCTACCGTATATGGCAATAATCATACTATCTAGTCATAGGTCATTCCAAAAATTTGAAAAACTTCTCAAAAGAAAATGATACCAAAGGCCGGAAAAGATTTAACTACACCGTCTTCTTATACACCTATTAGCCTTCTTTCTTTTTTGTCAAAGCTTTTCGAGAAAGTATTCGAAAAGAAAATTATGCCGTTCTTGAACGATAGAAATATCGTTCCGATTCCCCAGTTTGCTTTCCGTGAAAAACACGGAACTATTAAACAGGTAAATCATCTAATCTGAGAGAGGAAATCTATGGAGTTAAAAATGTATTGTTCAGCTATTTTTTAGATCCTTGCTGGAATCTTATCTATCTGATCGTATATTAAGAGTAAGGTATGATGAGTTTATGACAGAATTAATATAGATAAAAGCAGGTGCCCTACAGGAAAGTGTTCTTGGACCTACCCTATATTTAATTTACACTTCCGACTTGCTTATATGCGATGATACAGCAATACTCAATTGCCATAAAATCCTACACATAGCAACTAGACAACTAGATATTTATCTCCACGTGTGAAGACATGGTTATAAAACTGGCGTATACTGGTAAATGGTAAAATTTGCCATCTTACGTTATTCTAAGAAGGGGAAACTTTCCACATATTACACTTAATGATATAAATGTTTTTTTTTAAAGTTGTTTTCTACATTTATAATAGCGTTCTATTGTAGGAACAAAAATAAAATATGAAATAAGAATTGCTAAGAAACTATGTCATTTAATAAAGTAAAATTCTTTGACTTTTTCCGATATTTCAGTTTTTCTCAACTATTTTTGACTTTTTGAAAAGAAAGTCAATTTCACGACAATTTTCAAACCACAAATCCAATTTTTTCAACAAAAAGTCGATTGTCCGATTATTCGAAAGTCAATTTAGAGAACCCTGATTTTTTACATAACTAACAAAAATTTTTGGGCCACAACGAAAATAGTAAGCAGAAATTATTCAGATTTTTATATTTAGATGTTAACATATGATGACAATTTTGTCACCCAAAATAATCATTTTTCAAATTCAAAATGGTTTATTTTTGAACTCGTAATGGCATGAACATATATATTCTTTTATCTAAAGGAAAAATGCGTCCTTTATATTAAAAAAAAAAAAAAAAATGGACCACGTTTTTGTGAAATTATAAAATTTTAAATACATAAATCTTTGAAATCTGACCAGAAACAAAATATTGGCAAATTCGATCAGACCAGCCAGTTAGAAATTACAAATTTATTTGTAAAACATTCGCTTAAAATTATATTTTCAAAACAAAAAATTATTTTACTGAAACAATTATTGTTAATCGTACGTACTTTTTTGAAAACTTGAAAAATTAGAAAAATTTTAAAACATTTAATAAAAATTCTTAGAAATGTAGCATTAATTTCTTACATATTTTATTAAGCCAGTGAATACCTATTTTTAAAACCTTTTTGTTTTCTTTTAAAATTTCGAAAGAAAAATTAAAACTACCCAAAGATAGTTTTAGCACCATTATTTTTATATGAGTACCGCCTATTTTTGATGGAATTTTTGCGCGCATAAGTGAAATCAAATTTTGAGAACAGAGTTTAAAAGGCGAAGTGATTTTCTATAGTTTGAGGTATATCAAGTTCATGTTTGTACTTAATATACCTCTAGCTGTATCGAAAATATTAGTAAAACGGATGTTTTTCGCGACTCACTACAGATTTTATTGCAATTTTCTAAAATATTGCGTAAACATAATTTCTTAATAAATAAATAAATCTCAAAATGGAAAAATGTTATGCAATTTATAAAATGTTCATAAAATTTCCTAATTTTTTCCGGATCTTTTTAATATCAATTATGACTTTGAAACTTTGAAAAAACTACAGATCTTAATGATCATCTATACTTGTGAAGTATAAATTATATCAGTGTTACGCGTTCGTATTGTTCAAAATCTACATAAAAGAGTGCTCTCAATATGCCAAAATATTTTAAGGACTTATAATTTTATGGTTCAAGAACTAATCTCATAATCCCATAAAACATCCTCACATATTTCATAATATAGTTCTAAAAAACTATTTGCGATGCAAAACTAATCATTTAATAAGATAAGATAAAATTTTGCAAAAATTTATACTCAAATTTATGAAATAATTTCCTATAATTCGATAATTTGCCATTTTTTTGTTTATTTTAAGAAGTCTTTTATACATTTTAAAATAGTAAAATTTTGTATACATAATGATATATCGAGGGCTACTATTCAAAAAGAGCTATGTGCAGTTGTTCAGGAGAGCACAAAAACAGTTTTTTTCACTCATTTTTTCAACATTTTGCAACCCGGTCTTCTACGATTTATTAGTATTACATCTACTAAACCTCACACATAAAAATGTATCTTTTAACCCCATTATTCCTGAAGTTATAGTATATAAATATATGAAGGGTGGACGTTCAAAATTTCTCACAATTAATCTTACATGCTTTCTTAAGGTGCAAATTTTCAAAAAACTTCAGAAAATATTTCACAATTTTTCTGATACGTCTATTTAGAACCCATAATAATAGATGTAAATTTTAACGAGCCGAAAATAGACTATTTAAGTAATAAATTAAGGACTGAAAATTTAAATACTGAAAAGATTAACGAATTGACAAAAATAATTAAAAATTTTAGAAATGGTTTTTATATAGAAGGTGAAAATTCAATGACAGTTATTAAATATAGGCATAACATACCCACAATTAACGAAATTCCTATATTTTCCAGAACTTGTAGATTTCCAGAAATCCAAAACGTAGAAGTGGAAAAGCAAATAAAGGAAATGTTAGAGTCAGGAATTATTTTAAGTTATCATGTAGACCGTATAATGCACCAATTGATCCTAAAAAAATTTACAATTATGGAAAGGAAAAATAGAGGGTAGAAAAAAAAAATAGAGGATTTCATTAATAATATTTGCATGGTTTATTTATACGATATACTGGTATTTTCAACCTCTCTTCAAGATAATATATTGTCCTTAATAAACATTTTCTTCAAACGCAAATAACTCGAAAAGTATAGGAGATAATTAGGACACGTGAACACGTGGTCTTATAAGAGCCTACAACAATATAAAAAATATTTGAAATCGGGCGAGAAATAAAAATTTGGCAAAAATCCGCGTTTACGTCATTTTATTTCGACGATCAATCAAGAACTCATCTGTTTGTTAGCATCTCATTCTTACACTATCGAATAAGTCTACTCATACTAACACACTAACAAAACAGTCATCCTACATTCTTTTTCATATCGTAATTCGTCCGTTTTACAATGTTTGTTTCTCTTGCACAGTGATCCCATCCTACATTCGGCCCTCCTGAATCTGGCTTCGTCCCGAAGCCGGACTCCACGACTTCATGAATTTGACCACAGCGGTGCTCTTCATCGTTCCCTCGCCAACTTTCTCCACCTCATATCTCTCGAGATTCCGCTTGCCTACGACTCTATATGGACCTAAGAACTTGGGACGCAACTTCATACCAGTTCCGTATTGGGGACGTTTAATAGCCAGTAGATCGCCTACCTTATATTGCTGGCCTGGAATTCTCTTTCGGTCGAATATTCTCTTTTTTTCAGCCTGTAGTTCTGCAATGTCTGAACGGGCCTCATCTCGAATTTGATCTCTCTCATTTTGCAGTTCCGCTGTGGATAATTCTTCTAAAAGTTAATTGACCTCGGAATTATCTTTCGTTCTAATCGCAAACGATTTGCAATAGGTAAATATCTTGAACTTAATACCTAGAACGTATATTCTCCACTTTTTTAAGGCCTATACTATAGCCAATACCTCTAGTTCATATGAGTGGTATTTTTCCTCAGCGGGTATAATTTTTCTGTTCATATATTCGACTGGATGAATCTTTAGATCTTCCCAATCCTTTTGAAGGAGTACGGCTCCATATTCATCGGCATGAATCTCCGTTTCGACTTTTGGCTTGTACAATCTCAGCGCCGTATCACTTGTCAAAGCGTTTTCAATTGTTGTACCGCCAATAACTTCTCATCGCCCATCTTAAATTTAGTACCTTTTCTCAAAATATCTGACAAAGGTTTGGCGACCCTGGCGAAATCTTTAATAAATCGATGGAAAAACGATGTCATCCCCAAGAACCGCCATCACATCATTAGGTATCGGAAATTTCCTAATAGCCTGTATTTTCTCTTCTGATGGTGATATGGACGATTTCTCCATAACATACCCCAGAAACTCAATTCTTCAGTTTAAAAACTGACACTTGTTCCATTTATTTTGAAGTACATTTGCAGACACAGCATCCAACACCTTATGTAGTTTGGCGATACCTTCGAAAGAATAACTACATCGTCCATATAAACTACGAAAGAGCCATCATTAATCAAATCGTGGAATACCGGTGGAATATCGACAAAAGACAGCTGGTGACTTGTTAATACCGAATGGCACAAATTGGAACTCATATCGTCCATTCTGCGTAACGAAGGATGTATATTTACGTGACTCTTCTGCTATCGGCACGTGCAGGAAATCAATCGTCGTAAAAACCTTAGCGTCCCGTAATCTTTGTATGACATCATCGACTATAGCCATGGGGAAATTGTCAGGAACTACTTTCTCATTCAAACGTCTAAAATCGCAAGAAAGTCTCTTAGTGCCATTCTTTTTTGAAACTAACACAACTGGCGAAGAGTATTCAGAATAACTGGGTTTGATAATCCTCTCATCTAGCCATTCTCTTCTCAATGATCTGTTGATCCGCGTAAGACGTTCTTCTTCGTCTGCTTGCCACTGAAATGTCATCTGTTAGTACTATCTTCATTTCCACGTTTAATGACTTTGGTTTCTGTGGTTTGTAATTGTCTACCACCCGTTGGATCTCATCTCGGTAAGTCTCTTTAAAATGTTCCAAATCTGGCTTGATCACCTTATTATTACTGGATGAAATCGAATGAATCATATCTGCAAAATCTTTCTTTGGCTCAGCGACTGGATTAATATCTATGCTGGCAAGGGGTCATCATTCTGTTCCTCTGGGAATAAAACAGACTTGTCGGATTTATCCATTTTAATCTCTTCAGATTCGCACATTCAAGGGATCTTATTTCTGAACCTAGCCCCGTTTGAATCAATCACCAAATCTACCTGGTTCAGAATGCTGTTTCCAATAACTATTGAATATAATATATCTCCCTCCCTGGCTACATGAAAAGTTATTTCCAGCTCAACCGCATCTAACTTAACTCGAGCTCTCAAGCATCCTAACGTTGTAATACTCTTACCATCAATACCGACTAACCTCTCCTTCGTTGGCTCTAATGGAACATCTGTCAAAGTCAGTAGTGTATCATATCTACAATTACTATCTCTAATGGAACATCTGTCAAAGTCAGTAGTGTATCATATCTACAATTACTATCTTCTTGAATATTCTCCTCGAGGGGGGTGGAACATCTTCAGCTTCATTTTCCCTCTTAAACTTAGAACATTCAAAAGATTTATGACCGGTCCTCTTGAATCTAAAGCATTTACGACCGTTATTTTGCAATCTCTAGAAGTATGTCCTTCTTCTCAACACTTATAACACCTTTTAGCGCCACTTCGATGATCAGAGTTAGACTTATTGGATTTAGGTTTACTGCTTCTAAAGTTTGACGACTTTTCGGCTGCATCCACCTTTCCATAAATCACTAGCTTCTCTTTCAGTTCATCTAAGGTCCGATTTTAGTACAGTATCATCTTGCTCGACATACTTCCTTGGATTCCTTCTATAAAATACTCTATGATACTTGCCTCATCTTATTTGATAGGACCACCTACATCCATTAATGAGTATAAACACTGTTTTTTACGATTCCCTAACATCTTGTGGATCAATATCGATAAGGGTTTAACTCCAAATTCATTGCGCAAAATAGATTTTTAGAGCATTCCAATCTCTTACGCCTTACTGGCTTCTAACAAAAGTTTTGTCGACACCTGTTAGTAGTTGTTTAGCATAAGTATAAATTTGGAGCTGGTCCCATTTCAGCATATGCGCACAATCCTCAAACTCTAGTATCCACGTATCCACATCGAGAGTACTTTCTCCGGAGAATTTCCTAACAGAGTCTTCAACGTCCCTTAACGTAAAACGAAAAAATGCTTCCCCAAGTACATCCGAAGCCCCACAATCAAAGTCGGAACTTTTACCCACCTCATTTAAAATAGCAAAGTGAACCAGTCGTGCTCAACCCTAACATCTCAGCCTTTGTCTTCAATTCGTCCACTGTTAATATAAGTATGTCCTTAAGTTCCATCTTCAATAAACCGGTTGGTGATTGTCTTACAAAGAGTTCAATAAAATAATATTATATTAACAGTATAAAATATACTATATTATAAATTACACACTAAGTATTCAGAAAATCATACAGTAAATCGAAATTAATGTTCCAATTTAACTGTACTTCTCTCAACGACAAATCAAATATAATACCGTAAAAATTTAAAACTCTCTAACTCTATATATAAAATTAAATCACTCAGATAATCTTTCAAATAACGTCTATACTCAAAATAGCTGTTCTCCGTTCAATTAATTTCACAATCTATCCCCACTTTACACGTCGAAAAGAGTTACTCCCACTTCACCCTTTATAATCTATCCTCACCTCAATTGAGCTACTCTCACTTCACTCAATCGTCTACATCAAATACGTCTAATATCAAATGAGCTACTCTCACTTCACTTAGTCATTTACATGCACTTTATCCTAAATGAGCTAATCTCGCTTCACTCAATCGTCTACATCCACTTTATCTCAAATGAGCTACTCTCACTTCACTCTATCGTCTATAATTAATAATAATACAATAATTTAAATTAACTTATTTCTATTTTGCTCTAACACTGCTCTCCACCAATACAGCACCACGTCTATAAAGATGTACCATTGTTGTTCCGCTACAGCACCGTTACACTTTTAAGCACTCAGCAATAATTCTTCCATCTCTCTTATATTCAAGCGTTTATATTCTAATTCACTTTTTGTTTCTTCTCTTCTACGTATGTATGTTGTTGTTGATGCAACAAGTTCCTTCGTGTTTTGTTTAAAGACAAAAATCACATACACAATTTTCGTTCTGATCAAAGGTTATTTTTCTCTTTTGAGTTTCATTCCTTCATACACATAAAAAACGTAACATATTGTCGCTCAGCAACAGTCACCTCACAACATAAACAAACACAATTGCAAATTTAAGTCTGTTCTTACTTCACCACATTGCACAAGCATCGACAAGGTTATACATATTTTGTTGTTAAGCCCTTTTTTATTGTTCACAACAGCACTTGTTCTTCTTCTTTTCTCTTTTTTTCTTCTTGTAAAAATGCCTTAATGTTTGTAATGTTAATTTATATATGAAAACAGTTAACACTAACAAACACAATATAGTTTTAACATCAACGTCTTTCCACGCACTAACTTATTGACTTAAAATAGGGGTGGGATTTTCATCTTTTTGGCTTTACTACTTCTAAATTTTTTTCAATCAATACTAAGTTTATTGTGTTTTCCTCTATTTCATTATTCATTAGCTTTTTTTTAAATTACACTTCATTGTCCAATTTAATGTTTGTCAACACCTTCACCTTTCCTTTCTGGTATCACTTAGCTTCCATCCCGGACGAGCCGCCAATTTGTGCTTTAGAATAATTGAATACACTATTTTTATTATTTTATAACTCATAAAGTTGTTTATTTATAAAATAATAATGTATTACATTAGTTACCAGGAATTAGAAAAAGGTAATTCACTATTAATGTAGAGTTCACAAAGTCAAAAAATAAACTAAAACACTAAATATAAATTAAGTGACAACCAACAATCCGCGACTACGTCATTTTACTTCGACGATCGATCAAGAACTCCACATCTGTTTGTTAGCATATCATTCTTACACAATCGAATAAAATCTACTATTATCGTCATTCGTCCGCTTTACAATGTTTGTTTCTCTTGCACAGTGGTCCCATCCTACATACTCATATAACATATAAAACCGCTTCTAACCAAGTTCATTTTTGGAGTTATCCTGAAGAAAGTGAATGTAGACAAACATGAAAGTATATCATATGCCAATGTTTTAAAAACAGGTTTCCAACAGTTTAATGTTTTCCAAAATTAGAGAGGGTTAGAAACATTTATGAAAACACTTACACAGAATATTAACTTTCTTAATCAAAATATGACAAACTTTATGTCGTCCATGAAAAGCACAATACAAGAGCTCTTATGAGCGTAGAAGCAAATGATACAAATCCTTCTAACACGAAAATGATTTATTTGGGAGTACGTTTTCGGAATGGAAATGGTTTAAGCCAACACAAGTCTCAAGTATCATACTTCATGAAAAAAACAAAATATCGATGTGATGTTAGTCTCAGAAACTCATCTCAACAATAAAAATAATTTGTATATTCCAGGTTATTCATTCCATTTTACAAACTATCCCGAAGTTACGGCTAATGGTGGTACCGTGGTATTAATTAGAAACCGATTACAACATTATGCCCTAGAAAAATTTTCAAAAGATTAAATGCAGGCAACATCCATTCATCTTTAATGTTTTTCTGGGAATTTAATCCTGATTTCAGTTTATTGCCCACCACGATTTTCAATGACTAAAGAAAACTTTCAGGATCTCTTTAATAAACTACGAGATCATTTCATGGCACGTGGAGAATATAATGCCAAACATACTTACTGGGGTTCCAGATTGATAAATCCCAGAGGTTGGGAGCTATATTAGGTTCTAGTTGATCGCAAAATTGGCTTGAATTTTGTGTCCTTTGGACAACAAATATACTGGCCGGCTAATCCTAGAAAAACTCCTGATCTCATTAGCATTGCTGTTTCAAAAATTATTAATTGAAATTTGGTAACTACAGAAATTTCATATGGTTTATATTAACTTATTATGGAAGAATAAAATTTTTAAATAACACTAATATACAACAAATTGGTTGAAGTATAAAAAATATATAATATAGTCATATCCACACAGATCTATATTTAGAGAGGGAGACATAAACAACTGCGTCAATGACTTTACGTCATTAATTGATTCAGCTTTGGAACATTCTAAGAGTCAAATTTCTTAGAAATGCTATTCATATATATCAAATTCTGATATCAAAAAACTTCTTGTTGAAAAAAAAACATCGCAGACAATGGCAACAAACCAGATCACCTGCTGCAAAGTTGAAGCATGGCAAGTAAGAAATTAAAAAGAGCCCTTCAAGTAGAAGAGGATCGCAAAAATGGAAATTACATTAAGTAATAAAAAACATACTAAATTTTCCTATGGAGAGCAGCAAAAGCTATTAAGCCACCGGTAGAGGCACAAAGTTCTTTAAGGAAAGCAGACGTTACTTGGACGCATAGTGCAGACGTTAAGAGCAGTTTATTTGCATGTTATTTGAACTCAGTCTTTCAATTAAATCCTCAAACAAATGATCTTGACATTAGAAGAGGCACCTGACACTGCACTAAATGATGATAACATAATTGTTGTTAGCCTGAAATGTAAGAAAATCTCTCGGATATGATTCATGATTAAAAACCTACCGAATATGGCAATAATCATACTATCTATTATGTTCAATGCGGTAATGAAAATAGGAGTCATTCCAAAAATTTGAAAAACTTCTCAAAAGAAAATGATACCAAATGCCGGAAAAGATTTAACTACACCGTCTTCTTATATACCTATTAGCCTTCTTTCTTGTTTGTCAAAGCTTTTCGAGAAAGTATTCGAAAAGAAAATTATGCCGTTCTTGAACAATAGAAATATCGTCCCGGTTCCCCGGTTTGCTTTCCGTGAAAAACACGGAACTATTGAACAGGTAAATCATCTAATCTGAGAGATAAGGAAATCTATGGAGTTAAAAATGTATTGTTCAGCTATTTTTTAGAGCCTTGCTGGAATCTTATCTATCTGACCGTATATTCAGAGTAAGGTATGATGAGTTTATGACAGAATAAATTGAGATAAAAGCAGGTGTCCTACAGGAAAGTGTTCTTGGACCTACCCTATATTTAATTTACACTTCCGACTTGCTTATATGCAATGATACAGCAATACTCATTAGCCATAAAAACCCACACATAGCAAATAGACAACTAGATATTTATCTCCACGTGTTGAGACATGGTTATAAAACTGGCGTATACTGGTAAATGATTAAAAAGTTGCCGTTTATTCTAAGAAGGGGAAACTTTCCACATATTACACTTAATGATGTAATGATATTCTTTAAAAAAGTTGTTTTCTACATTTTTAATAGCTTTCTATTGTAGGAACAAAAATAAAATATGAATTAAGAATTGCTAAGAAACTATGTCATTTAATAAAGTAAAATTTTTGGACTTTTTCCGATATTTCAGTTTTTCTTAACTATTTTTGACTTTTTGAAAAGAAAGTCAATTCTCGACAATTTTCAAACCACAAATCAAATTTTTTCAGCAAAAAGTCGATTGTCCGATTATTCGAAAGTCAATTTAGAGAACCCTGATTTTTAACATAACTAAAAAAAATTTTTGGGCCACAACGAAAATAGTAAGCAGAAATTATTCAGATTTATATATTTAGATGTTAACATATGATGACAATTTTGTCGCCCAAAATAATCATTTTTCAAATTCAAAATGGTTTATTTTTGAACTCGTTAATGGCATGAACATATATATTCTTTTATCTAAAGGAAAAATGCGTCCTATATATTAAAAAAAAATGGAAAAAATGAAATTATAAAATTTTAAATACATACATCTTTGAACTCTGATCATAAACAAAATATTGGCAAATTTGATCAGACCAGCCAGTTAGAAATTACAAATTTATTTGTAAACCATTCGCTTAAAATTAAATTTTAAAAACAAAAAATTATTTTACTGAAAAATTAGAAAAATTTTAAAACGTTTAATAAAAATTCATAAAAATGTAGCATTAATTTCTTACGTATTTTATTAAGCAAGTGCCTACCTATTTTTAAAACCTTTTTGTTTTCTTTTAAAATTTCGAAAGAAAAATTAAAACTTCCCAAAAATAGTTTCAGCACCATTATTTTTGTATGAGTACCGCCTATTTTTGATGGAATTTTTGCGCGCATAAGTGAAATCAAATTTTCAGAACAGAGTTTAAAAGGCGAAGTGATTTTCTATAGTTTGAGGTATATCAAGTTCATGTTCGTACTTAATATACCTCTAGCTTTATCGAAAATATTAGTAAAACGGATGTTTTTCGCGACTAACTACAGATTTTATTGCAATTTTCTAAAATATGGCGTAAACATAATTTCTTAATAAATAAATAAATCTCAAAATGGAAAAATGTTATGCAATCTTTAAAATGTTCATAAAATTTCCTAATTTTTTTCAGGATCAAATATGACTTTGGAACTTCGAAAAAACTACAGATCTTAATGATCATCTATACTTGTTAAGTATAAAGAGTGCTCTCAATATGCCAAAATATTTAAAGGACTTATAATTTTATGGTCCAAGAACTAATGTCATAATCCCATAAAACATCCTCACATATTTCATAGTATAGTTCGAAAAAACTATTTGCGATGCAAAACTAATCATTTAATAATATAAAATTTTGCAAAAATTCACTTTTTAAAAA
>OW026522.1:62187023-62238274 GCA_932274085.1 Protocalliphora azurea
TATTATATTATTATTATATTATATTATATTATTATATTATATTATTATATTATATTATATTATATTATATTATATTATATTATATTATATTATTATTATATATTATATTATATTATATTATATTATATTATATTATTATATTATATTATATTATATATATTATATTATATTATATTATATTATATTATATTATTATATATTATATTATATTATATTATATTATATTATATTATATTATATATTATATTATATTATATTATATATATTATATTATATTATATTAATTATATTATATTATAATCTATTATATTATATTATATTATATTATATTATATTATATTATATTATATTATATTATATTATAATTATATTATATTTATATTATATTATATTATATTATATTATATTATATTATATTATATTATATTATATATATTATATTATATTATATTATATTATATTAATTTATATTATATTATATTATTTATATTATATTATATTATATTATATTATATTATATTATATTATATTATATTATATTATTATATTATATTATATTATATTATATTATATTATATTATATTACATTATATTATATTATATTATATTATATTATATTATATTATATTATACTATATTATATTGTATCATATTATATTATATTATATTATATTATATTATATTATATTATATTATATTATATTATATTATATTATATTATATTATATTATATTATATTATATTATATTATATTTTATTATATTATATAATATTATATTATACTATATTATATTATATTATATTATATTATATTATATTATATTATATTATATTATATTATATTATATTATATTATATATTACATTATATTATATTATATTATATTATATTATATTACATTATATTATATTATATTATATTATATTATATTATATTATATTATATTATATAATATATTATATTATATAATATATTATAAAAAAGAGTGTAGATACTTTTTCATCTAAAAAAATACAAAAAGTCATCTTTTTTGCAATTTTCAAATTCAAAATCGTTTATTTTTGGACTCGGTAAAGATATCGATTTCCATTTTGTTATGCAATAGATAATTTTGTTCTTTAACTAGTTAAGAAAAAAAATAATAAAATCGGTCGGAAATACTAGGATATATATGAAAAAAACTGGACCAAGAACATGCAAAATTATGGTAAGCATGTTTTTTATAGGTCTTATCAGGGCCGACTTTCTATTAAATTGCAACGTTTATTCTGAGACGTACCACACTTTGCAAGATGAATTTGAAGGGCCCTTTTGGAATAGAAACCCTTACAAACACTGCAATAAATGCAGCTTATCAACATTATTGTTGCATTTGGATTGCTGTTGTCTACTTACAATTAGAACTCCACTATTGAGATTTTCTGATGTATTTTGTATAAAATCTCCTCGTTTTCTTAGTTTGTCTATTATTTTTAAACGTTCTTTATGCTTTAAAAATAAATGTCTGTTTATTTTGCATTGCAATGTTTTACAATAAATGCAAAAATGTTTTTTTGCTCTAGTTTGGAATATGGAACTATAACTTTATTTACTTTAAGTGGAACGTTTATATTTTCATATTTTCAAGATCTTTTATACTTGTGCCAGCTGTGGAGTCTTTAATATATTCCGATAAAGTGCTATCGTCTACGATTATTGAACTCAAATCTGTGAAATGTTCCGGTTTTGTACTATTCGTTGATAATATGATACTGTTATGGTGGGTAATTGTTGCGTCGATAGAGAAGGTTGATGTTTTTGATTTATTGTCATAGTCATCTGATTTTTCGATTGCAGTATCAGAAAAAAAAGTATTGTCGGACTGAAACAGCGCAGATGATGAGATATTATTTGTTACAGTTGTACTATTTTTTTGCACAGTTGTGCCGAGGAACAAAGTTGATGATGTATCATTGACATTTACATTGGTCTTAATTGGCGAAATTTCGGTATTAAATATAACATAATTAATAGAATCTTTAGTTTGCTCGAAATTAATTTCTTCGGAATTTTTAGCTTTATCAACATATAATGACAAACTATCAATATTATTTATTGTGCAAAAAGGCAAATTTGTGGGAATACGGTTAGGAGATTTAGCGAGCTGTGGGCAATATTGGGTTTCATCAGTTGAAATGATTTTGTGGCTAAGGAACATTTCTTTTGTAACATTGGTAAATTAATTTTTTCTTTTAAATTGTTGGTGGCATTTTCTATAGGATTCAAATTTGTGATATATTTACTTTGTAGTTGGATGTTAGTTTTATTGGAAGAGGTTTCTGTCAAATTTGTCTCATCAGATATGGAGGAATGTCTTGCTAAAACTCGCGATTTGAAATGTTTAATTGAATTTAATTTTTAACTGTATTGGATTTCTTCAATAACATTTGTTAGTTGATCAGTTTTATATTCCTTTCCGGTATTGAGTGTTTCCACAACATTATCTGTTTCCGTGGAGTTAGGTTTTTTAATATCTGTAATGTTCGATTTTCCTGAATTTTTATTTGTTTTGGTTCGAGTAGATAAAGCATTGCCATTTTGATTTAAATTAAGGACAAGTCTGCAGTTATGGTTAATCGATAGTTTTTGATAACAATTTTATATTACGATTTTTTTGAGGATGTTGAAGTGGAAGAAGAGATATGTTTTTTACATACAGTATTTTGATTATTTTTGACAAACTAGAACATTTGTTTCCTTTTTTTCATTTGAGATCAAAAAGGTATGACTTATTATCTAAAATGTAGCATACATTTATAACTTAATTCTCAATTTTTTTCTATATGCTTTTTTGAGCTACTCTATTAATTAATGCGATTTTTACTGACTCAATTTCACACAATCGTATGGAAATATTACAAACGTTCGAAATATTTTAATTTAAGTATAATCTGTATTATAAAAATAATATTAAGATAAAATACGCACTTACCATTTTGAGCAACGATAAATGCCGAATATTTTCCACCACTGTATTTTACTTTTTTTTTTACAGATACTTTTTAATTTTTTTCCACATTTTTAGAATTTACAACTGAAAATTTCTGATTGTGAAACCTAACTAGCGAAAACATCTGAAATTGCCAGAAACATTTTTGTAATTTAATTCAAGTTATAAAATAATAATAAAAGAATAAAATATACCTACTTATTTAAATCTAGCTTTTAAAAATTGTTATTTTTTTTACCTAATTTGTTATATATATATATATATATATATATATATATATATAAAGTTTAATTAGTAAGGCTCGGTCTTATACTGAGCATTTTTACTAGTTTTCGAAAATGAAAACTAATATCAAAAGTAAAACGTTCACACTACAAATTAGGCGTTTTTATTTTATCAAAAATTATTAATACATACATACATTTTTAAACATCAGTTTAAAAAATTAACAAACAAGAAAACAATAGTTATGAAATTATGAAAAAAATTCAATAAAAACTGTGCAAAAAAATTGCTTCAGTTTTTTCATAGAAATCAAAGATCATTTTCAATTAGTTTTTATTGAAAACCAAATAAAAACTACTAAAATAACTATTTATGATTCAGTCTGTTCAGATGATTTCACAACAGTGAGCATTTATATGTAATGAAAAAAATAAATAAATAAAATTGTGAAATAGACTTCTCTGTTTTATAAATTTTGTAAACAAATTATTTTTGAAATACATATTGTAAAAAGCATTTTTAACAACAAAAATAAACTGTGTTTAAACAAAAATAAAAAAGCGATATGTTTGAAAATCACTTATGTAGAAAAATAGGTATGTAATCGGTGTGGTTTTTGAAATTCGGTTTTCACAAAATGGGATATTAGAAAATTTTGTTAGTTAAACATTTTGTCAGTATTAATCACACGGCGCTACGAAAAAAAACACTTGGAATGTAACATAGTACAGTTTGTAGACATGGTTGAGTATTTCACTAAATTTAAAATTATTGCACTAAATTTAAAATTTTCAAAATACTCTCCAAATCGGGAGTTATTTCCAAGAAACAATTTTTCGGAATTCGCTAATTTAAATATTTTTATATCAAATTACATTCCAAGTGTTTTTATGAGTAAAGTGAGCAAGCACCATGTTATTATTAGTTTAGATTTTTTAAAAATAATTTTTTCTAATAATTTTCTATATAAAATTGAATTGTTGCAATTCGTCCATTCTTAGAAAAAAAAAATTAATTAAACATTTTTAAAATAACCCGAATGATTTTTGCAACAAAATACATTTATTTTCTATAATTTAAAAATAAAATTGTTTGTTGCTGATGATACTGCAATTCTCAGTTCTCACGAAATTTGGTTGACGTACCATATAGTCAACCAGATATTTAGCTCAAACATGTGATGACATGGTTAAAATATTGGGCAATTAAAAAGCTTATGTTGGAGGAGAGGGAAAAAATCATCTAGCCTTCACTCCTTCTCTCTCTCTTGTTAACCAACGGTCAAAAAAAACTTTGACATGACAACAAAGTCACCAATTATTACATATGGAATTCAAAATAAGTATCAATCTTACATATTTAAAAGGGACACAATTAAAAACTTCGTGGAGCCAAAGATTTACCTCACAAGTCACCATTAAAAACTAAGAAGTAATTAAAACAATATGTCAAAGAAATGATAAATTAATTTACATAATGCTTAACTGAATACAAAGAATTATTTTGTATGCATATTTTTAATGTATCAACATTGACAAATTAATAATTAACATGTGTGACAGCATTTCTCATTCTTCTATTTCATCTAAAAGCAAAAAAAAAAAATCATGTAAAGTATGCATTTTGTTCTTTGTATTTGGAATCAACACAACAATAACTGCTACTTACAACAAAAACATATGTATTCGATGTGTTAATTGATAGAAGTTTGTTACTTTGATCTCTCTTTCTAAAGTTGTACTTCCTGAAAATTGTTTTAAAAAAGATAAAGAACAGAAAATTATGTAAATACTCGTACATAAAAATTTTCCATCTTTACAATTTAAATTTTAATGATTTTTATCATGCCTAAATCTAGTGATATCAATATCTATTCACATGATATGAGCTGATGATATTGCGACGACTACTGGCTAGATATAACTCTCCATAGTACATTGAGTTCTAAGTAATGCCGAATTTTGATAAACAGACCGTGTGACTTGAGCACCTAAACTATCTATAAATTATCACACTTGCATGTACATTCGAGTGTCCCGACAAACTGTTATTTGGAGATTCTTATGTAGGATGACCACTCAAATGAAGCGTATTGATGTGCAGAGTACAGGAAAAATACTAAAACGAAATAAAAAAATTGGTCTTCAGTTCGCCACCAGTATTTGAAAATCATGGGTCTAATACATTTTTTCAAAAAAAAAAAAAAAAAGTTTCGGGCATTTTTTCGAAATAGGTCTTAAAAATTCATGATTTCAGCTTGTTATAGAGAAAAATATCTATAAAATTTTCGCTATTGTATTTTGTTCCTCGAAAGTACTTTTTAGTGCATTCTGGTGAACAAATTTTTTAAATTACTTTCTAGCACTCTATTAGTTTCAAGTCTTGTGAGTTCAGATCTGTAAAAACATTTGTTTAAAACAGTATTACCACAAAACTTATTAAGGAATAAAGTCAGTTTCGGCGAGATTAAAAAATTTGTATAATATATATATAAATATATTAGTCTAATATATTTATTAGATACACTAATACCATCAAACATTGATAATATCACAAATTTTATTTAAATAGCTCAATATGTTTTGATATTACGTGTAATTTTTGCCAGAATTATACATAAACTTCATACATATGTAACTAAAATTACCTAGTAAGCTCAAAATGACGAATTTTCTCATACCCATTTCAAGACAAAACTTTAATCTCTTTTTGGACAAAATTTACTTGATCCGTGACTTTCAATCCCTGGTAGAAAACTGAAGATTTTTTTTCATATTTTTCTGTATTTTGTTCACCACATACGCATAGTTAGAAGTGATATTCTTATAATCTTATTTTTTAAACGGGACACTTTAATATACTATACATACAGTCGAACACGGTTATAACGAACACCGATTATAACGAACTATGACCACATTTTTATGGTCCCAAGAAGAATATTTCATACAAAAAACTACGTTTATAAGGAACTCACATATATATTAGTTTTAAATAAAAAAAAATTGTAAAAAAAAAGTTTCAAAAATATAAAAACTAACAAATAATTTTTATTAATTTCGATTTAATTTATCGAAAATATAAATTATCGAATTTTATACTTAAAGTAGTTGACCCTTTTAACATAACGCATTTATTGAAATTTATTGAAAATAGCAAACAAATAAAACTGAAATTATAAGAGGATAAAAATTAAATATTAGAAAATCGCTATTAATTGAAGAATAAAACATGTCAATTTCAAAAACTCGATAATAACATTGAATTAGTATAAAAAATATAATTAATCTTAATTTGCCATTTGTCAAATGACTGATAAATGTAAAAAAGTATTCTTCCTGATATATTGAAATTAATACATATTTATAAATCGTAAATACAGCCCATTTTTAAAGGAAAGAAATGCTCTTTAATTACAAGTAATTACAAAAATACGTGTATTTTGTTAACTAACAAATTTTTTTGGTATTTTACGGATAAACTTGTCAGTCCCTTCGAGTTCGTTATAACCGTGTTCGACTGTACTACATACTTTTAATATAAACCGTAATCAATGCATTTACTTCTACTTCTTATCATAATTACTATTGTTAAATATTTACTTTAGGTATTACTCATTTACCGATAGGTTACCAAACCAAACATTTTAAGTGCTAATTTTCGAAAATATGACAGACTAATAGAATGAATAAAAACTAGAGTGCTATATTCGGCTGTGATGAATCTTATATACCCTTCACCTGTGTTCAGTTTGTTTTGGGTAAAGTGTGGTAAAATGCTAATTTTCTCCCATAAAAATACAACAACGTACAAAAGTACGTGAACAAAAAATCCAAATAGTTTACTCAGAAATAAAACATCAAACTGTTTTAAAAATTCGTATGTTTTATTTTCCAGCATATTTGAATTTTTTTAAATGAAACTTTCCTGTTAGTAACAAAAACAAATAATTTTTTATTAATTTTCGTTAAATTTTTTTATTTTTTAATTATTTGACAATTTACATAATCTGTTTCGTGCAAGAAGAAGAACATTATTCTCTCTAAATAGCTCTCATTTGCACAAATTTTCGAGTACGGGAATATTTTTCGGTAACATTGGGATCTAGCGTGATCCCAATTAAGAGTACGGGAACAAAGCTGTTATATGAAAAATTAATATATTTTAAAGTTGATGAAAATCAAATCACAACATATTTTTGGTGATATCTAGGCATTTTATGGAGCGATTTTGCTCATTTTTAGCGTTCATATAAGGGAAATTATCTGTAAATAGATGTATAAAACATATATATGCGATATCCATTGCTTTCTAAAAACTGACTTCAACAAACAGACGGACAGATCCACAATATATATACTTTTTGGAATCCTAGATGAATATTGTACAAATTACAAACGGAATGGGAAAAGGGTATAAAAATGACTTTATAACTACAAAAAATAATAATTTTGAAAGAAATATATGTATGGGAAAGAATAAGATTTGGCACATAAATGAAGAGAAATAATAAATCAAACAAATTTACTTATTAAACAGTGGCTAATATATGTATAGGGGATTTTTTCATAAAAATTTTAATCAAACACATTTTCAACTAGACACTTTTCTTGTGAGTATTGATTGCATTTGTCATATACATATGTAAGCATTTTTAGGGATCTTGTAAAAATTTCTTACAATTTGTTTATTTATTATACAGGTGATTTTAACTTGTAATAAAATGTGGCAATATATTTAAAATATCGTTTAAGGAAATCTGGCATTACCTGTGTATAGAATTATAGATAGATACAATTATAAAATGTACAACATTTTATATGTGCATACTATGTGTATGTCTACATGTGTACGTACATTTATACATATAAACAGAAGTTAAAATTTTTTGATAATTTAATTAGATTTTCTGTGTGTTGTTAAATAAATATTTATATTTGTGAATATTTGTTAAAGTTATTACGATCCATATTCGAATAAATATGTTATCTATTGTATGTATAAATACTTTATGAAAACATTACGGACAACGTTTATTTTACTTCTTATTTATAAAATTTTTCAGAAAACATTTGCTACTCTTGTTTCGAGACATACGTTCACTATTAAAATCATTCAATTCAAGATGCTCAATTGCATTAATTTGGTTACTATAAAAATTCTTCTTTGAGACAATCAAAAAAATATTATATACAACTAGGGTTGTCATTCGAACAGAAATTATTCGATTTTTCAATTTAGAATAAAAAGATATTCGATAAATTTTTAACGATTAATTTTTGAAATTATAAGTGTAAAATGTTTTGTGATGATTGAAAATTTCGTTAGGATATATAAATTTGTTAACCATGTGTTAATAGATTTCGGGTTAAAGTGTTTTAGGGACCCAAAATATGAAATTAATAATAATTACATTTAAATATATTGCAGTGTTGTCCGTTGTTATTGTTCTGAGATTTTTTCACTGATTGTTTACATTTTTCTTCTTTTCTTATTCTTACGTTTGTTTATTGTAATGTCGATATATGTGAACCCAATTGTCTGTATCTGTTTTATAGTTTATTCTCATTCCTGTTGGTATGTTTATGATATGAAACATATCTTGCATATATCGTTTCGTATGATTATTCCCTCTAATTTTCTCAAAGTCTAGTTTATGTAGAGTTATTGCACAGTGAGTGCTGTTTTCTGTGTTAGTGGTTTGTCATTACATTTTAGATCTGATTTGTGCGATGATAATCTTGTCCTTAATTTTGTTCTTGTTGTACCAACATATACTTTTTGGCATATGTCAGCGTTGTCACCATTGCATTTTATCTCATATACTACATTAGACTTGTCCAGATTGTCAATTCTCGATTTAATATTGCTAAATAGTTTATTTGTTGTGTTATTCGTTTTCATCACTAATATGTAATTTTCTTTATCATGTATATCCGAGCATTTAAGCCTCTCCGAAAGTCTAGAAATATATTCAATTGATTTATACATTTTCTGTGGTTTATCCATATCCTTGTTGTTCATTGATTTTTTTTATTTGTTACATATTTAATCAATTCGTTTATCGACTTATGCGGGAAGTCATAATTCTCAATTCTTGTGCAATCTATTTCATTCTTGAATTCCTTCGCGTCGCTTACATTATATATAGAGTTCTTTGTGAGGTTTTTCAAAATATCTATTAAATATCTGCTTAGCGCATATGATGGTGAGTTTATTGAAGAGCAGATGAGTCTTAAAAAGTTTATAGAATTAATCTAGAATTTCTTACAATTTTTCGCCGATATTGTTATTGAAACGAAATTACAAGATCACTACAACATGCGGGAAGAAAGAGTAAATTATCTTAAAAACTGCATTCATTTATATAATAATTAATGATCATCTGAATGTCTTCTAAATATTGAATGTAATTGAGCAATGAATTATAAAGCATTGTAAAACCTGGTGTAAAGAAATTATTCTAATCAGTTTCGAAGTTATTCAGAAATTAGTGCCAGGGAAAACAATTCCATGTAAAATTGAGGATTTTTTTCTTAAAAACTTCTTTTAAGAAATGAAAGCGGCAAAAATATGCAGTTTTTATCATAAGTTGGTATTACTATGGATATATAATATAATCCATGTATCATCAAAATTAATACACAAATCTTTTTTTATTCACAATTAAGTGAAAATACTCATGTATACCTACAATTAAGTGAAAACACGGTGGCAAAAATTTTTTTTCTTCTTTAAATAAATATAGGTGGAATTTGACGTGCTGAACACGAATCTGCTTAAAATTTTTTTCTATCAGGTCTTGATTTTTTTATGGGCATGTCCAATATGTTCTCCTTAATAAGGCGAATACACGAGTATATTTTACCATAACTTGAGAACGGGTTATCCGATTTAGACAACTGAAACACCAGGGGATACAAACAATATACAAATATTTTCTGAGTTATTCGAAAATTAATGGAAAAAATAAAAACTCATGAAAAATTGGAAGAATTTTGCTCCTTTACTCCGAAAATATTGACCGGACAAAAAAATAATCTTAAGATAACCTAAAGATAGGAGCTTAATCTATCTAAATTCAAAACCCGTTCTCGAGTTATACAAGTGTAACCGCTGAATAAGGTGGTCATAAAAGTCATGCTCATAAAAAAGAGTCAGTACGTGATAGAAAAAAGTAAAATAAGATTCTTGTTTAGCTCGCCAAATATCATCTATTTTGCTTAACTAAGAAAAAAAAATTTTTGCAAACCATTGTATCTCCACTTGATTGTAGATATACATGGATATTTTCATTTAACTATGAATAAAATCAGGATTTGTGCATCGGTTTTGATGATACGTGGTTTATTTTATTCTTATCACTACCAGAACTTTTAGGAAAAAAATCTTAAATTTTGCAAACATTTTTTTCACACTAATTTCTAAATAACTCCAGATATTTCTTGAGTCATCGTGAAATATACTCGTGTAATGGCCTTAAGCCCTTATGACGCTATCCTTTTTGTATTTTATTAATATTGGATTGATTGCATGAAATAGCGAATGATAGAAAAGAACAAATAGAGAAAAACAATACAAAATAGACAAATACTAAATGTTGCCCACTTCATTTCCATAAAACAAAGGGCTGAAACCAAAATAAAAAATGCTTAAAATCAACACTTTTAAGAACTAATCTCGAAATGTCAATTTTAAGTTAAATATTTTAAAATTTTTTTGACAACTTGAGATTATTTATCGATAACTTTGATAAATAATTTGTCATCTTTTGATTTTTGTAATATAGTTGTACTCTTTCTACTTAGTAAATTTTTCGATTATAGTATATTTGCACTGTTCCATCAATCCAAGAAGAATACTAAAAAATGCTAATGTTATAAGGGCTTTATTTTGGGCGAAATATTAGATATGCCCATAAAAAATCCAGACCTGATGGAGAAAAACTGAAAGCAGATTCGTGTCTACCATATCAAAACCCATATAGTTCAACCATTCGTCATTAGGGGAGGATTTTTTTGCCGACCAGTGTAATTTGCCTTAAATTTGAATAGAATTAATCTAGAATATAGTCTCAATTTTTGTATACTTTTTTTGTTCTATGTGAATGAGTTGTTATTTTTAAGTTTATTTTATGTTAATAAAACCAAAAATTGATCTAAAAAAAAGATATTAATTTTTGCATTTTTTAAACTTGTAATTAATTATTCGAATAATATATTTTATTTTATATTTGTTCAATTAATCACAGAAAATTAAAATTTTATTCGATCACATAAATAATTAAAGAAATTATGAAATATTATTCGATCAACTTCAATGTCGAATAATTGACATAATTTGTAGTTTTCAATATTTATTCTTAAATTTTATAAAAATATTGTTAAATAAATTTTAAAAATTCTACTGCCTAAAAAATTAAATGAAATTTAAAATTTTAACAATATCGTTTCAGAAGTTTAGAATATACTGATTTATTATCATTTATTTTGCGCTTGGTGTCACTATTTCAGATTCATACAGATTTTTTTTTTTTTTTTTTTTTTTGTGTATTAATTACTTGGACAAAAAAAACTTTTAATACCTACATACATATTATTTAATATTAACGATAATGGAAATAAATAGTAATTTGAAATTAATGTGAAGCACCCACTCGTACTACCCTATCTTCAATTGTTTTATAATAAGACTCTAATAATAATTCACCCAAGAGTTTTTAAAAATTGATGAAGATAAATTGTAAAAAGTTTAAATGTTTTCAACGATAAAAATAAGTGCGACAAATCTTTAGTTATTATTTTTTTTCATTTAATTTCCCATTCTTCTTAAAAATATTAGAAAATGATTAAAGATATTAGAAATCTTTTACATTAAACGTAGCTACGTGGAAGTTGTAATGTTTATAAAAGCGTTAGTTTATCAATTTGTACTGACTAAATTTATTGCTAAAGAATAATTTCTTTTACTTGGTCACTATATCAAAAAATTGTCTGATTTCATATATGGTCAAATATCACAGTTTTTCTTTCTTAAAATCAATAAATAAAGGGAAAGTTTCTGAAGATTTTTAGTTTTTATAGCTTTAATTATTTAAAATCAACTTGCACTCAAAGTTTAGATCCGAGTATTTGAAAAAACAATTTGAATTTTATTTGTGACATTTGAAATACCTCATGGCGATGCCAGTGTAGATGACTATCCTATAATCCATAACGTAATCTTAACATTATTTTATTAACATAAGCTGGAAAATTTTACTATCTATCTTTCATTGAAGTTTTCACGGTAAATAAATCAAATTTTATTTGATGGAACATCATGGTATCATTAATGGCTTAAGAAGTAACTATACTGTTTACTACATTAGAGTGGTAGGCCAAATTTCAACTTTCTACAATGAGAATATCACGGCCATTTAAATTGATGATCTCAGAACAAATCTTAAGCATTTTTCCCACCAATGTTAATGACGTTAGCTAAAGAAAAATAAATGTACCCATATTTTGTAACTTTTCAAACAAGTTAACTAGAAGGATAATAAAGTCATTTTAATAAAAAGAACTCATATAAAAAGTTACCCAGAAATAAAAATAAAGCTTTATTATTTTAAATATTTAAAAAAAAAAATGTGTTTTTTTTCGTTCGTATAAACTTTTTTAGAAATTCTACAGAACACGGTTTTATTTATTTTTCTTTATGATGTATATATCATTAATATTGGTGGGAAAATCTTTTTCTGAGATCATCAACATAAATGACCGTATAGTATCCTGTTCCAATCATTGTAGGAAATAGAAATTTGACGAAGATGTTCTAAACGATGCCCGCTTTCATTTTAGGTATGTTAAATATGCGATACTCTTTGGTATTTTTCACATAATACTGGACCACTCTAGTAATTACTTGGTGAAAAGCTATTCAGTTTGTTGCAAGCTATACTACAACCCAGTGGGTAAAATGAAAGCCATTCAGTGTTCAGGCATTTTTAAATGCATCCGCACTCATTTACAAGAAATTCAAAACACTTCCACCCTTCGCTCTATGAAAAATTCCTTAAAAAAGTCTCGGCTTCCTTTTCTAAAAAATCCATTACTGAATGATTTTATAAATGTATTTGTTTAGCCTTAACCACTGTCCGTCCGGCTGTATGTACATCAATAATCAACATTTCTGCTAATCTGTAGGTAAGATAACTTAATGAAATTTGGTACGTGGACATAACACGTCAAAATTGATTATAATCGAACCATTATTTCACTCAGAATAGATATTTTTCCGAAAATAAGTCAAACGCTCATAAATGTCACAATTATGTCTGTACATAAAATTCATTACAGAGAAGTTTTATCTAAGCAAGAATTATATTACTAAATTTCATGAGGATCACTTTTACGTGCATAATATCTACATAAATGATTGCATAAAGATAAAATTTAGTAAAAATAACTTTTATTTAAGAACAAATCTTACATACACTTTAATGCGAATTCACAATTATTTTTGCGCATTAAAGTGATTTATTATGACAAAACTTGTTCAACTGTAACTTTTCTACTTATTTCATACATTTTGCTAAAATTCTATATATTTTCACCTGAAATGCAAAAGGGTGTAATAAGTAAAAAATTTAAAACAGGTTATTTGTATGATAGTGGGTACATTGCATTAAAATACATAATATTAACAAATTTATATTAACAATATAAAATTGTTAGTTTATTATTGTCAAAAATATATAATAAAGAAATTTAAAACAAACTTGCAAAAAGTCTCAAATTCAAATGTGTTTCTTTGTATTAAGATACCACAAATTCGTTTTCATAACCACAATAGTTTTCAACTAATTAATTTTTTTGGTAGGGAACTGAAAATTAATTTTTAAAATTGTTTATTATTCTTCCTAAGTTCAGTTCACCAATGCAGTCTTCCTATCGGAACACTCTAAAGTACATAGTTCGCTTTTTAAATAAATTAAATAACTAATGCCTTTATTCTTATTTTATAACATAAAAATTTAATTTTTGTATTCCTTAAATATTTTATTTCAAATTTAACAGAGTAACTGCATTATCATAATAGTTTTAAACAGAGATCATAAGTGTTATAAGTTTAAAAAAATAAATCAAATTTTAATTGTTATTTTTGATTTTTATTTTATCATACAAAAGTAAAAAAAACTTTTGATTTTTTTTAATAAAAAATAAAAATAAAGATAAGTTTATGGGTTTTAAAATATAAATGAAAAATGAAAATCAAACAATGAGTTTTATGTTTTCAAATTAAAAGAAAAAAGTATTTTAAGATTTTTATTTTTGTTTTTAAACAATATATATGTCAAATTTGTATTAAAATGTATAGGAAATTAATATTTTATTAATATGTAGGCTAGGTTTTTAATCAACTTCGACCATTACACGATTTCTGTGATATCTTGATAAGATTTGGCATGAAATGTATTTAGATAAATCTAATGACATGGAAGTTAATTTCAAGCGATATATTTAATTCTGAGTTAAAAATCCCATTGATGTCTTTCCTTTTACGTATATTGCTTTTTAAACTATCATTTTAGACTTATTTCACTTAGCTACAATAAATAAATTTATGCGTTTCGCAATACTAATTTGAAGTTGCTCGAAAAATCATCACGTTTCATTCCAAAGTATAGACCTTTTGTTCATCGTTAACAAAATAAAATAACAATCAAAAATAAAAGTTTATTACACAATAACTTAATTTGTATTATAGCAAATACAATGGTGTACTTAGGATATTTTTAACTAATTTCCATTTAATGATTTTTTTTTTTTTTTGGTCCAAAATTACGCAAATATTATTTTTGGTCTCTGGTTTTAAACAATTTATAAAAGGTTTTATTAAAAGTTAATAAGAAATTTTCAAAAATGTTATTCACAATAACAGTTTTCTTTCATAAGTATTTAATAAAACTGTATAAAATTTCAAAATTTTGTTGTTGGTGTGAACTCACTTTAACAAATGTTGAGAAAATATTTGTCTTTTTTGCAGCTTGAATGCGTGTTTAACGTAATTTTTCAATTTTGGACAAACTATTCTATTACACGTTTTTAGAGAGATTGAATTTCAGCTCCCGGAACATCTTTTATGCAGACTCAGACAAATTTAGCTAATAAAGAATGTTTTGTGAAAAAAAAGTTGAATTTCTTTTAGTTAACTTAAAGTAAGATCAAACAGACTTGCAATTTACGTTAAAACGGAAAAAAGTATGTTGGATCTAATAAAAAAAGCATTTGTTATAAAATGCTTAATTGGATTTTTATGTTGTTATTTATTTTCCACTAACAAATAATTGCTCCTATAAAGTGGAGTGTTTGAACGTTGTTTTTTATGGAATGTATTTAGCAGTGTTTTCTTAATAGCAATTGCAGTCCACATTATTGAAAAATAAGTGCGTTCAAATGTAGGTCCTTTAGTAACTCGACTTATTTATTAAAATATACATACGGTGTAAATTACGATTTTGTTTTTCTTTTTTTTAATGTGTATTTTAAAGTTCAGACTATGGGTTTTCCCTATCCTTTCAATTTAGTTACATCCAGTGGTATAGTTGGTCTACTCAAAATAATCCATAAAATGTTAAAAAAAATAATTGAAATTAGTGATGTACATAAAATCAAAACAATTCTATTATTCGAGTATTTTAAACATTCTAAAAATTAATCTACCAAAAATTTTCATGTTTCCCTTCGCCTTCATGAGCTACTTAATTTTTAAAGCATTACTAAAAGTAACTAATAAAGATAAAAATTTGTCTTGTAAAAAAACATGAAACAAAAGTAAAACTAAAATATTTTTTAAATTATATAAATGTTTTTTTATCACTAATAGAAAATTTAGAAAATTTTGAAAAAATAAACTAACCATTGCTAGAAGAAAACAAAAACTATTTTAATAGTTATTGAACTGCTTTTAATAATTGTTGAATTAAACTACGGAAAATAAACAACAATTTTATTTATTTTCTTTTCATTTCTTTTTTACTTCAAAAACTTTTAAATTTTGTTTACGAAATTCATACAATCCTAACAAAAACTTTGCTTTCCTGGTAAGCTAGCAGGTATAATTGGAAAAAAAAATAAACTACATATGATTTGCCTGAATAACTAGTTATTTGTGTTCGAGTTGTAAACAAATTCATGTAGTTATTTTTCGACTTTAGGGTTGCTCAAAAATATGTACCTAAACGAAAATAAAAAAAGACAAAAAAATTTTACCGTCAGTGAGATTTGAACTTGGACACAAATTAGCCATCCGTTTTTATTGACTAACGTCTTACTCGCACTTAATTTTCTAAGTCACAAAAACTTTTTAGTATAAAATATCTTTTTAGACAATTTGTTATAAAATACTATCAGCATCAGAATGGGGTTGAAGCAACAACCTTCTGGTTGCTAATCCTGAGCTCTAGCCAACTCATCCACGTGATTGCTGTATTACTGTGCTATTTTACTTATTTATGTAATACAGAGTAGGCAAATAATAATGACGCCTCATTACCGAAAAACTACTTTAATAAGTAGTTGCCATTACCGAAAACCAAAACGTTTTTGTTGAGATGTTTAAAAAATATATGATAAAATGAAAACAACAAAAAGTTCGAAGAGATTTTAAAATAAAATTTATTTTTTAAACACACAGCCTAGCTTACTTTATATAAGGTATGGCCCTCTTAAAATGACACACAAATCGATACACTTGGTTTGCGACAAAGTATGTAAATTCTACTTATTTTGCAAAATACCGAAATGAAAATACATCTACTATATATGAGTAATAAGAAATTACTGTCAAATTATAACACCATAATTTTTTAAGAAGAAGAAGAAGAAATTATACAAAAAAAGCACTTAAAAAAAATGCAATAATGCATCTAATGAAATTTCTAACAAATCTTTCATTTTGACTAACATAGTTTAAAGTGTATAAAATTAAAGTTTATTTTTTTTAATCAATAAAATCGTACATCTACGTATTGAGTTTCATATATTTATTAAATATCTAAAATGATAATATTTTGTTTGGGAAAAAGTGATGGCATTTTTTACTAAAAATTTTTAAAAATGGTAAACATTTCCGTCGCAGAAAATCATAAATTGAATTGTTGAACCAATAAATCACTTTTTATGATAAAATGAAAAAATTAAAAATCGTAGGGGAAGAACGTTTTCAAAAATGCATTTGGAAAATGCAGATACGTTATAATGCACATTTTTTAAAAAATATTTTTTTTTAATTATAAGCTTAAAGAGGACATAACTCCTTCTCCTTCACTTTTTATTTCAGTGAAATCGGATTGCAACTTAAAAATTCTGAATATTTAAATCTTGTTTTTTACCATTTTCTATAAACAAAAATCGCAAATATAATGGCGAGTTTTTCGAAATTTAGAAAAATAAAAACGGATATGGTCATTTATCAAAAATTTTTAACCTGGCTGAAACTGATTTTAATCTTTAATGAGTTTTATAGTAATACTTTTTTAAACAAACGGGTTACAGATCTGAACTCGCAAGACTTGAAACTGATAAAGTGTAAAGTTTTAGTAACATAGGATTGATTCATTTTATAATCATGCTTGTTGTTCAAAATTCAAAAATTTAGAAAAAGATCTAAAAATTACTTAACTTTTTTTCATTCTTCTGCACTGTTTGTTTCTTTCGTGGAAATTTTTCATCAAAACTAATGCTTCAATCCACATTATTCGCTTGACAAAAATAAGGATACATTACAAAATTATGTTTTTTTTTTTAATTGCCTGCATGATTTCCGGATCAGAACTCACTTGAAAATATTTGAGGAATATTAGTCCGTCGGATTTATCCTGAAAATCAGATATACGAAAGTGATTTTCATCTAAACTAAACAATAATTGACGCATGGAGGTCCTTAAGCGAAAAAATGATGGCAATAATTTTTTCCAATATTTAAAAATATGTACATATTGTTACATACTTATTATTAATTTATATTCTTTATATATTTTGCTCTTTCCGTATCAAAAAATCTGAAATTTTTAGTTAATAGTTATAGTTATGAAACACTGGTAAATAATTTTCACCTTAAAATACATAGTAAAACTCAAAGTGGAAAAAAATGTCTACAAAAAAATTTTTGTTTTAATTGCTTTTACATATAGCCAATTTCCATTATTGTAGAATAAGTCGTAGGACTTTTATATCTCCAGAAATCCGCAATAATAGGGTGTATTTATAGTTCTGCAACGGAGTGTATTTCGTTGATTCACAGTTTCTAAAGGAATAGCATGGATTACCTCGTGTACTTAGTTTTTTGTTATATTACACATTAAAATCGAAGGAGCGTTAAAAATAAATTTAATAAAAACATTATGTGAACATTTTAAAAATTATGCAAAAATTGCACTTTTTGTATTTTTATATAGTGAATTGTAATTAGTATAAATATTGCATATATAGGTATAGGCGATAAATATCATTGATCGGGACTATAAATTTAACTCAAATGTTGTATATATCTATATATATATATATGTATGTATATATATATATATATATATATATATATATATATACATACATATATATATATATATATATATATATATATATATATATTATTTGTAACAAATAAAAATATTTACGATCAACCGCAGTTCTCTAAGTCCCACACTGTAAAGTGAACTACAAAAGAGTGCGATTTGGAATACGAATACGAGTCTAATTGAATTTTACTATTTCGTACGCACAAGCACCGGTAAAACACAAATATTTTAACACGATTATAATTGCGGGTGTGTATCTGTGGTACAAGAATTACTAGTATTGGCTAATATTCTTTTCACAGTTGAAGTTCTAAAGTCGTACGGAAAAGTTTTATTTTTGTGTAAAAGGAGAAAATTAAAATAACAAAATAAAAATATGTTTAATTAAAACTAAAATTTAAAAAAATTAGAAACTTTAATAAAGCTTCAAAAATTTACACAAATAAAATAGATAATTGATAAATATTGATTATTTATTTTTCTACATGTTTATTTTTTGATAAAATAAATATAAATTAAAATATTCATAAAAACTGAATTATTTACAACGGAAAAATAATAATGAAAAACTAAAAATCGAATTCGAATTTCGCAACTGATTAGTACTTAGTCCACATTCAAATATGTATTTTATTTTAATGAACTTTTTTGCGCAAATTCAAGGCGATATTCTTATATAAACACTTACTACATATAATTGATTGATTCGAGTTGTAAATTCGATTGATTGTTTTTGTTGTTTTTAACATGGCTAATGAAATATTTTTAGTAATAAAAAAGCAAAGTATTTTAGCTTTATATATGAGCTAATTAAATTATGAATTATTGTTTTTAGCTTTTTATTATGAATGGGTGGGGGTGTTGTAAAGATATGTAATATAAATTTCATGGTGCTAATTAAAAACAATATAAAACAAAAAATAAAATAAAATTATTAATCAAATAACAAATAAAATAATAACAATAAAACTAATGCAGAAGACAAAATGAATGAAATATAATAAAAGAATAACAAAATATAAAGGAAACATGCAATGCGAACTATATATTAAACTGTTTAATTTGGAATTAAGTGTAAAATTTGCTATTCGATATACACATGCAAAAGTAGTGTTAATAATTTAAACCCTTTAACTTGAGACATTAAAAAATAGAAAGAAAAAATATATATATTAGAATTAATTCAAGAAGGTTAATCACTGCTAGTGAACATTATCATTAATAATTTCGATGTAATTATGTTTGTACTTATTTCAATTAAATCAGATTGATTTTTTTGGTAAGAAACTACAATATTTTTTGTTACAGGACTGATCCCATAACTTAATACTAGGAATCTATAGATATAATTTCTTGTTTCTTTCTAGAGTTTTCTTAAGCTCCTTGATAAGTTACAATTTTCAATTACTTATGAAACTAATCCAAATCGTAACGGAGCCATGAATTTCGGTTAAAAATTCGCGTATCTCGACGTTTTTTGTGTTTTATTTTAATAAAAAATAACTGTTTTGCCTTGCAAGCTGACAGGTTTATTTACTTTCATATAAAAATAATTGTCCTTCCAATACTAACGAATCCAGATTTTCATATATCAGTCAGAGAGCTGAGATACGCGGACTTTTTTAAATTATTTATACATTACTTTTTATGTCGGTTTTGACATAAAAATATTAATTTTGCTATAATATTTAATTGTTTTCAACACAAATTCTACTGAAGACCGATTATTTATTTCGGTCCGGAAGTAGAGAATCATGAAAATGATTTTTAATTTTTTTATACAATTTTTTTATTACTATAACGTTGCAATTTTGCCTGGATTTTTAAATAAGTTCATACATGTAATTTACGATTTGTTATTTGAGTGTTGGAAATATACATATGTATGTTAATCATAAAGTATATAATAAAAAATTAATATTAAAGTAGTAATTTCTTTCTGCTATTTGCTTTATTTATAAAAACTTTATTCAGTAAAATGTTTATGTAATTCACTAGACGAACAATAAACTTAATTGTTTACTTTTTAAAATAAAATTTAAGTTCTTTTTAATTACCTTTATGACCACTACCATTTCGAAAATTGTGAAATACTTAATTTAATGGTGAAATATTTTATTGAATTGCCCGTAATTCTCGAGATGAACCGTTATATAGAAAAGTAATGAGGTGGCACCATATACTGCAACAAATCTCAAGAACGATTTGTCTAATTTGGTTTTAATTATACCAAAAAATTCAAATTATCTTCAGGTTAAACGAACATTTTTTTTTTATATGCCAAATAGTTTCAGAAATATTTAAAATAATGTATCGAAAAAAAATTTACATAATTTATAATATCTTTTTTAAAACAAACAATTTTTTAAAATCATAATCGACCGAAAGTGTTTCCTTTTCTCCATTATAATAATGCTTGATGCATCCATTTATTTGCAACATATCAAGTTTTATGATAATGGAGAAAAAGACCATTTTCGGTGGTTCTATTAAAAATATATTAAAAACTAAATTTTTTTAAATTTTGTAAGATTTTTTTGACACAATATTTTTAATATTTCAGAAACTATTGAGCATATTTTATTAGTTGTTTTAGTTTATCTTAAAAACAAGAGTTAATTAAAAAAAAGTGATTTATAGGCTTAGAACTCCATGATCATGTGTACCCAAATTGACTGACAAATCCAGTGCCGCAGAAAAAATAATGTAATAGCATAAAAACGAAACAATAAGTACACAAAAAATTTATTATTTATATTTTATTTATAAGTTACAGATTCCATTTCCCAAAAGTTGTAAGTTAAATAGATGATGTTTACAGAGAACAACACGGTGGAACGCTGAAGTGTGCTGATGACGGCGGACCAGAAAATACATTCCATTCTACCGAGTGTCCAATAAAACTTTTACACTGTATTCTTCTAAAATTGTTCAATATACTTAAGCCAAACATGCAAAAATTATAAAAAAATATATTTCTTACAAATATTTATTTATTAAAATTATTTTACAAATACATATTATTAATATGTATTTATTAATGAATTATTTAATTTAAAGTGAGTTACTTTTAAGGTACCTGGTAAATAATTGACAAATAATGCATTTTTCCTTTTATATCAAAGATAAAGTCAAATCTTACTTCGAATCGTCATTGAAATTTGAGAAAAATTCACCTTATTGTTGAAAAGTTTACATTTGAGAAAAAGTTTATTTCAAATTTCTCTTCGGTTTGCAGGGAAACCACGATTTTGAAAGTAGAATTAAGTGTATATTTTGCATTTTTTGTAACCTATTTTTATCAAAAACCAACATGCCTTAAACTTGCGAAAACAGTTTTTTTAATAAAACAAATAATTACATAATATTTGTTTTTCTGATGAAATTTAAAATTTTCTTTTGGTAAAGGCAGATTTTTGCTAGCAATTATTAATACTCTAAAAGTACGAAATATACTGTTTAAAAATGAAAAATATACTTTGAATAATAAATTTATATAAAATATAAGAAATTGCGTCTTTAAAAAATATATGAAAAAATGTGCTATAAAAACTTGTTGACAAAATGCTCATATTTATCCAAAAGAGATAAATAACTAACATGAAGCTCCACAAAAAAACATGATATTGCATATTTTTGGTTTGTTATAAACAAATTAAGTTTCCTCAAGTTCAAATATTTATCACTATTAATTTATTATTGTTTATTTTTTGTAATTAATTAAAAAATAATTAAAATATATACATAGTTACAAAGTTAAAAGTTTGTAAAAATTCAAACATTAACGTATATAACATATTTATAGCAGTGTAAAATGAGCCTTAAACAAACACTAAGTACACAATATGGTTAAGAATTTACTTACCTCTGATGATAATAATTTTATTTCATTTACTAAAAAAATTACAAACTTTATTTTATTACTTCGTAACTACACTTAATAAGTAATTCAATTTATACATTGTTACATACATATAACATATGAGAGTATATAAGTATTTGTATTTAATAAACTGTTCACTGTCGATAAAAACTCTTTGAACAAGCTATACATATTTACATAAATATATATATGATCCAAATTTGAAAATTGGAGCTCTTTAAAACGTCAATATCAAAACTTAGGCTTCAAAATACATAAGATATTGAAATTTTATTTATATCTTAATATGTATTCTGTAAATTTATATAAGTGAATGTCAAAAATAAAGTAGTAGGAATTTTTTCTTTTTTTTTAGCAAACAAGTTGAATTTTAAAACATAGGTTGTATTACATTTTTTTCAACGAATGCTTCTTTCATTTCCCAAAAGTTCAAAATATTATGCACTATTTTATTATACACTAAATTCAAAAGCTTTTTTGAGAAATTATTAACCCTTTGACATGGGAATTAATTCTGACCATTGCAAAATTTTATATATTGTTTTTATAGCTTAAAAAGGCTTCAAACAACATGTGTAAAAAATTATGGGTACAAATTATGGGGTTTTGAAGACGTACATTTTAATTACAATCCGTTTCAATGCATAATCTTTTTCAATTTATTTAACTTTTTATTGGTTTTAATTTTTTTTTAATATACATACATATATAAAAGAAACACATTTAAAAATTCATTAAAAAATAAGAAAACAAATTCATTGTAAGTAAAGTGAAATATAAATAAAAAATAGAATACACATACATATGATTATATATGTATGTATGTAAATACGTACATAAATATTTGCAAAATATTAATATTTGGTATGGATTTGTAGGAAGCAATTTCGTTCTTTAGTAATACATAAATGAATTTTACACTTTTGGCAAAAGAAATTAGTTCTTCCAGGTACTCTTTGGCTTGTTTTGTAATTGTTCTTGCATCTTGTTGCTTCTTTTTTGCCATCATGGCATGGCATGAGATTTATGCCATTCAATTGTACATCTCGAATTGGTCTTAAATAAATTTTTCTTTTAGATGAAACAAGTGATGAAGTAGAAGGAATTGAATTTGTATTTGAAGGGCGTCCCCGCTTTGGTGCCAACTTTTGACCTTTGTATATAAGAGCATTCCCAATTTCTAATCAGAAATGCATAAGATCCAATATTTCTCGTTTTGACCTTCCCTGTTTTACAGCATAACTTCGATATTTGAGGAAACATGCAACTAAAGCGAAATCGAGGAAATGTGTTATTAGCCGAAGTGTCCATTTCCTGGATTTTAAGAAAACCCTACAGTAGGATATATATTGTTCGAGGAGATCAACTCAACCCATTCCTGAATTATACAGCTTTACAATGTTAGGACGATTGAATTCTTCAAAAGCTTTTATCGACTTATTGTACCTGCATGTAAGACATAAAAAAATAATAACTGAAGGTAAAGTTTGTCATATACAACTACCTTTTTACAATTTCATCCTCTTCTGCTCCAATGAAATTTAATGGCAAATTTATCGGTTTATTGTCATACCATTTCACCAAAAATATATTTCGTCCCTGATTACCGCCTGATCTGAACTTCCTCGTCCTTTTTTTCTTCAATGCTTTGTCGTCTATTATAGGAGGTGATGCAAACCGTTAGTCTTACAGTTCCTACTACATTTATATATTTTTGACGAAGTAATTCCAATAGCTGGTACGATGTAAATAAATTATCACAATATTATGTGATAATTTATTTATTTATTTTTAATCCTTTCAGATAATTGGAGAACAACTGAAGTTCCAAACTCAAATTGGGATAAATGTTAATGTTAGTAGAACTTTTTTTATAAAGAAAAAGCCGTATGGCATCCCAGATTTGCCAGCTAATACGTATACTTTTACACCCCAAGTATTAGGTTTTCCTTTTATATACTGCTTCGTTGATAATTTTCCAGTATATGGTTTGGCTTGTCTACGGGTAGTACTACTTCTACTTCTTACTCTATACAACTGTTTCTGACGGCTTCAATAACAGGTCTGACTTTCCAAAATTTGTCAGTAGTATCTTTATTCTTATCCAAATTGTCTACTAAATGTAAATTATTCCGCAACTTGCAAAAACTTTTACAAGTTAATATGTTTCGGAAGCTTTCAATGCCAAGCAATGGATCCCAGTAAAGTCTAAGCCTAGAGAACTTCATACTACTAATCAAAATGTGCAATAAAAATATTTTTTTATTTCGCTGCAATCAGTTTTTTTGAAGTTTCCTACATTATTTTGATTTACATATAAATTTGTGTACAAAGAAAAGTTTTGAAATAGTTCATCCGTAAAATATTGTTGAAAAAATTGGTATGGTGTTTTCTCACCATCATAGCTTTCAATATTTTCACATTCAAATGGAATTGAATCATGTTTAGAGTTCTTTCTGCGCCATTTTATATCTTACTTCTTTGTATACGTAGAATTTGTAGATGAATTGACATCAGATTCATTAATAGGGACAGAACTTTCACAATTGATATCAGCATTAGGAATATTGTCTTCATCCTCATCTTGTTCATCATCCGATAAACTACATATGGCACGATTTACGATTACAATATCCTCGTTTTGATTTTCAATATTATTATCATTTTTACATAATTTTATATATTCTTCGATGTCCGATTTATTCAATATATCGAAAATTTCTTTACTTGTTAAATTAAACATAATTTCTATTTAAAAAAATCAAAACTTTTGGCTTGTTGGTATATTAAAATGTAATGTACATTTAAATGTACATTGAAGATTTCACTAAATGTACATTTTCACTAAATGTACATTCTTTTTTTAATTATCATTGACGTCTCAAATATCGTATTTATGTAAAACGTATGTTTATATTAGAAAACTATCGAAAAAATAAGAAAAAAACTTACTTTTATTATGAAAAACGCTGAATTAAATAAAATCAGTGACGGTTTGATAAAACCGACGTAAATTATAATGTACACCACGCGATTTCCGCTTATTTTTCAATTGTTTTTTTTTTAACTGTAGAATAACTTAAATAAAATCATTTTTACTACTACTTGTATATTTATACAATATCATATAGGTGAGAATTCCAAAGAACGTACAAAATGCACAAGGCAGTGCGCTTCGGCTAGCTAACAAATACAATAACAAATTTTTAATTAGCTACGGTTAAATTCTAAAAATCACAGACTTATTGATTCACCCTCGTTAAATATTCGTTGGAGAGATAAAAAATTGTATGTGTAATTTTCGTAAAATGTTTGTAAAACTTTCCGATGGTCTAGGCAAGATTTATTGATCGTCCACTTACTTACCAATCTGTGTTCTATGTACAATCAGGCCTCAATTTGCGTCGCTGCTTGAAATTTCAATATTTCGATTTGCGTCGCTATATACAGCATATAAAGTAACTTTAGTAACAGTATATGAAAAATCTATTGATTAATTGATTTACTTTAGTTTACTTTTAAAAATGTAATTTTTCGCATTATAGTTTGGCAAAATCCATGTTATAAGGACTTTCATAATTGTTAATAACATGTGTAAAGGTATTGAAGAAAATTGTAATAATAAAAAATTATCATATACATATTTTTATCCTGGAACCAAACCAATTATTAAGAAAACAGTGTATATATATTGAAAATAGTGATTCGAATTACGGGGTCTTAGTGTATTGGTTTTCATACCAAAAATAAATATTTTTTTTTCTGCAGAAAAATTTTTAAAAAGCATATCGCTCTGACGTGATTGGTTATATGCCAATTTTCGGTAGCTTTTTATTGCATCATTTTGAACTGGTCTTGCATGAGCCCAACAAACCGTTTTAATATATCTTGATTGGTTAAGAAATTAGAAAAATTAGCTATTTGTTAGTCATATATGAAGTGTTAGAACAACTGTTCTAACACAACTGTTCACTACTATTTTTGGGGAATTTTTTTTTAAGTTTTCTTTAAATTTTTTGCCAAAATTTTATTAGAATATAAATTCATAAAAAATTTCTCGAACTAGTCAATAACTAGGTAAAACTAACAAAGCCTATTTAAAGTTTTTATAAAAGGGTTATTCCATATCAGAACGGATTGAAGAAATATGAAACAAAAATATGAAAATTGAAAAAAATGCTAAAAGTTTTACTTGTTTAATTGCAGATTAAAGATTTGTGGTTTTAGTATCATATTATACATAAAGATATTACCTTTACAACGATATTTGTAAAGTTCATTTTTATCAAAGGTTTAAAGTTGAACATATAAACATCAAACCATCATATCTCAAAAAACAGTATTTTATGTTGACATAGGTCTCCTCCCTACTCTTGTAAAATTTTAATGTGGTCACTCATTTAGTTTAGAATTTATTGACCAAAATTAAATCTAATTACAATAAAAAAGATGAACCACAATAAGTATAATAATACTACTCAAATTTCAATTCAATAAGACCTAGTAAAAGTTCTGGAGAAAGAAAAGAAAGAAAATATAGTAATTAACAAGGTTAGACACTCAGACGACTGGAGACTATTACCATAAAACAAATAAAAAATAACACTCTTCAAAGTTAAATTCTATATATGTATGTATGAAGCAAAACCCAAAATAATGGAATCAAAATTCAACATTTTACATTCTTAAAAAAATATATAAATAAAGATATCCATCAAGAGTACCGTAATGATTATGAGTATTAAAATAAAACTTAACAAGTAATGAATATTTCTGATTTTTATTTTTTCGCTCAACATTAAATGATTATTTTTAATTTTATTTCTTGGCTAAACTTTTAATGATTATTTTTGAGTTTTATTTCCGCTCAACTTATTTTTATTTTATTACTCAAAGAATAAAACTTATTCCCAATTCTTAGTGAAAAATTAGGTATTCTTTGTTATAAACTCGATTTAATACAAAAATTCAGATTTTTTTAACAAAAGTCATGATTTTTCCTAAAGATCAAAATTTCCATAAAAATCAAAATTTTTCCTAAAAATCAAAATTTTTCCTAAAAATCAAAATTTTTCCTAAAAATCAAAATTTTTATAAAAAATCTAAATTTTTATTAAAAAACTAAATTTTTGTTATTAGAAATCTAAATTTTTACTAAAAATCCGATTTTTAACTAAAAGTCGAAATTTTTAAGTTGCTTTTTTTGTAAAAAATTTGATTTTCAGTAAAAAATTTGAATTTTTTATGTTTTGATTTAGGCAAAAATTTTGATATTCAGTAAAAATTTTGATTTTTGAAATAATTAGATTTTCAGTAAAAATTTAGACTTTTAGTAAAAATTTTGATTTAAAAAAAAATATTGATTTTTAGTAAAAATTTTGAATTTTAATAAAAATTTGAATTTTGAGTGGTTTTTACACAAAATTAGAGAAAAGAAACATACATTTTTGTATTAAAAAAAAGTTTTGTTTCATGAGCAAGAAAATAAAACTCACAAAATAATGATTATAAAAATAATCTTTATTTTTAGCATAAAATAAAAATAAAAAATCATTCAAAGTTTTGATTGATTTTTCTAATAAAAATAAATAAAAAATAAAAACAAAATCCAGATTTCAGTAGAACTTGGATTACATATCTATATTTAATACATTTATACGGTCGTTCCATGTATCTGATTTTTTTGTTTAAAATTTCTGTCCTTGATTTCCATGCATCTTATGAAAATTTAAATTACTAAATTATTAATTTTTAATTACTGTTTATTAACACAAAAAATAATAAATTATTTAATTTTAAATTTCCTAATTGATATATTTGTACCTTTTATATAAAAAATCATTAAATGGGAATAAGAAGTCCAATCGGCTTTTATGCAAAAATTTACATTCAAGCTAATTATATTATCCTTATAATATTCTTAACTTATTCTGATGGTTTACAGTTATTAATATTAAGAACATCATTGGAGAAAACAGTTGGAAGAAAAAATTAATTCTTAAGGATTCATATCCACATGGGATAAGTTATTTTTTGGAAACTGTGAAATTTTCAAAGCAGTTTTACGAACCAAAACAATTATGTGTAAAAAATATTCTAAATCAAAAGATAATTTTATTAAAAATATTCCAGGAAAATAAATTATGTGTAGTTTTTGAAAAATTTTATTATTGCTCTCTTGAATCTAATCATTCCGATTTTTGTTTACGTAATATCTGTAGCAATTGTACTATTCGTATAAGTTTCAAAGAAATTTGCCAAATTACAAAATAAAACAGTTTTTTCCCTCTTCTGAAAACCTAATAAAAACACATAACTGAATTTATCGGAACAGCGACGATGTGAAGGTTTTAGCCAGCGCACCGTCGTTATATAATTGTATTAAAAGTTAACGTTTAAAACATTAATTTCTAATTTTTCTTTTTTAGATTCCATTGTAATCACTGCCTTCAATGCTAAGAATCTCTTAATTAGTTCCAATTTTTTTCACTACTCCCGAGAAAAAAAGCAGTAATTCCAAAGTCTTTTCTTAACCATTAAGTAAAACGCGCATTTTGTGGATCTCCAAAATGGTTTTACCATTCGGACTGTCCTCTGATGGCCAACATAATCCAGAGAGTAGTGGGAGTGGTGCTGGCAGCGGTGGCGATAATATTATCTCAAGCCGATCAGTAGCGTATACACCAACTGCACCGCCATATTTTATACGAGCCCATACAAATGTCTCGACCGGTATACCTATTATTCCAAGTCCCTACATAGATTTTATTGTGGTCAATGGTGAAGACCGTTCGATGATACGATGTGAACGTAAAGCAGTATTGGAGAACAGTGTGGAGTTGGCGAAATTAATACATGCTGGACCGAATAGTGGACGTAAAGGTGATAATCATTTTCAGATCTCAAATGTAGATAAACATGATTTTGAACTTGTCATACGATTTTTGGAAACAAAATTTGTTAAATATCGCGATCATTTGCATATTTTGAAAATATTAGAATTGGCTGATCGTTACAATTGTCCCGATTTGGTATGTTTTATTCTATTATTAATGCTGAAGAATTTTGCACAAGACTTTTAATGTAAATAATTTTTGTATTTTGTCTTTATATTTTTTATCTTACTACATTATCCATTAATTACATTAGATTATAAACTGCATACGTGAACTGGATCTACAGTTGAGCAGCGCTACCGTTGTTGACGTCTTTCGTTCGCTGTGGTTCTACCAGGGCATAACATCTAATAACCAACATCAGTTAGGCGCTGTCATCACAACACAAGACTCTGCAGCTAGTAAAAAAATGAAACGTAAAGTCCAACAGGCGGCCGCAAATGCGAATACTACAAATTCGAATACCAACTTAAATTCATCGAATATTCCCGCCCCCAATCCGAATCCATTCACAGCAGAAGACTATGGGGTTGCTCTACTGAACAACGCTCTCCAGCTAATCGATATGCACGCTGAATTAATTCTAACTAAAACGGAAATGACTGAATTACGTTTTGAAGAATTGGAAATGATTGCGAAACGTGATGCCCTACAATTAAGTACGGAGTTGACACTATTCACCTGCCTCGCTGATTGGAGTGTAGCGGAGTGTAAACGTAAGAAACTCGATCCCACTTTAGAGAATCGAAGACGTGTATTGGGTCCATTGTGTTTGACACCACGCTACTGTTTAATGACTGCTTCAGAATTCCGGAAGGCGTGTGATCGTGTGGAATTGTTGAACCCTTTGGAAACATCACTAGTTAGTGATTGCGTAGAAGGTAAGAAATATTGTGAAATATTAAGTTAAATGTTGGATACATATGTTTTTATATTGGCAAATTTTAAACCTTTTTGTATAGGAAATCATAACTAGATTAATTTTAAAAAGTAACTTTTAAATATACATTAAAAGAAGAGATAATAGGTTATAACTCAAAATTTGCGTTATTTAAGCTGAGTTCAAATAACTATTTTTCTGACCGGACTATATTTAATAAGTTAATCCACTTACCGATGTTCTTCTTATATTCGTTATGAAAAAAATTTATTGTGACAAATGTTATAATTGAATTTGATACTTTTACGTGCTTTTTTCGGAAAGATTTAGTGAAAATTAATTAAACAACCAATCTCTTGGATAAAATTATATAAAAATTAACATAATAGTTTAATCCATTCTAATTGAAACTATGTATGTTTTTCGATGATAAGAAATTTAAAATTTTATAATATATTTTGAAATTGCCGGCGTATTCAGATTATTATGATAATGTCAATATTATAGGGAAAATTTTAATTTGAGTATTTATGTAAAATTGTTGTTTTAAATAATGTTTGCTATATACTTCTTGATCATAAAGTTAAGAATAAATGGTTAATCTTCACACACTGCTCGTAACCTTATTTATTATTTATAACAACCCAATAATTTATAATTGGGTTATTATACGATTCATAATCGCGATGTCCGTCCTTTGGGCCGGATGTCCAACTGCCAACTTAAACCTTGTGATCAAAGTACACATACCATTTATTAAACATATCCCTACTTTAACAAAATTCAGTACAAATGAGTTTTATATAAGCAGAAAGCATAGACCAAGTTTTATGAGGATCGGTATAAAATCCCAAATAAGATAATAATGATTACTTGCAAAACTTATGTCATGTCACGCGGGCTTGTTTCATTTTTGGGTTTTGATCATTTGTTGCTGGGTGTTGCTATCAGTTTACCAAAAGAATTTACATTTTCGAGTTTGCCACGTAACTAAATTGGAGGACAAAATTCGTATAATAAATTTATCCAGATATCTTAAAATATATTAAAATTTTAAACAAAGGAAAATTAATACATTATTAATGTATACATTATTAAATTTCAGGTAAAAAACTAAAGAATCTGACACCGGAGCAAAGTCAATTAATGGAAAAATTTCGTACACCTAGACCAGAATTTGCCAAAATGCCAATACACTTAAGTGATCGCAGTAATCCGAAAAATTATCCCAAGAAAATGAGGCGTGCTGAAAAGGGGTCGTCCGAAGAAAGTTGCTGGGAAAATTTCGGCTTAAATTGCTTGGCTGTATTTGCTTGCATTTTCGATTGAGACTAGTTGTCGCTCCCACTTAGTTGGGTTCCTATTACGAATTTCTTAATTAACAAAACTTGCAATTATTTATTATAATTGATTTTAAAAATTCCACAATGTTGCTGCTCCAGGAAGCCCCATATACATAAATATATAACAAACATTTGTACTTCAACAACAACTTCAATGTTTAGACGGAAATCAAAAGAATTTAAAATATTGTATAAAAAAGGTTATAACCAGAGCAACAAAAATATGCTATAAAAAGTGTTTTATGCGTATAAAAAGTGCTCCTAAAATGGGGAAATATGACCTTAAAATTAAAAAGTATGCTCTTATAATATTATTTTTTTGGCTACATTTTAAATTATATATTAAATATGCTAAAAATAACTTGTCTTTTATAAGCAATTGCTAAAAAATATTTTCTTCATTTCATTTGTTTCTTGGATAAGTTCAATAGTATGCGTTGATATGTTCGTCGGTCAATTCGGAAATTTTTGAAATACATATCGCTCATTTACTTTAAGAACGTTGTAGCTCAAAACAAACTAGTTTTGAAGAAAACGCATTCAAAGTTTTTAAAAACCATTTACCTTAAAACAAAAAATTAACGTAAAATTCTCTTCTCAATCGGTGGCAATAAAAGATACGTATAAAATATTTTTACAGAAAATAAAACTCGATATAACGGGCTTCTCTACATAATTAATTAAAGAATCTCGTTTTTTGAGTTATGACGTTATTGAAGTAAATGAGCGATATGTTTCAATCAAATCGTGTTATTAGCTATATAAAATAAATTCAGCTTTCGCAATGACACCAGTAAGTATATAAAATTATATAGACTATAAATAAATTCATATATAAACTATATAATACTTATTTACCTATAAATATGTTTGTATAAATTTATTTCTCCGATTAAATTGTAAAGCAATAGAGACTTGTATTTTTTAAATTGAAAACACCTTTTTACTTTGAATATAAGAAAAGGAAGTTATAACATAATAACGATGGAAAATAATTATTAGTTATTTACAAGAGTATATATAGTAAAATTTGGAATATAAATTAAACATTTTATATAAAAAGGAATTTCCCATAATTTTATTTATAACTGAATGTTTAACTACACCCTGATAAAACAAATAATTATATTTTAATAAATAACTGAGTTGAAAATTAATTAAAAATTTAATTTTGTTTATTTAGTAAGATTATGTTTTATCAGCAGAATATTTTAGTTTTCCTTAAAATAATTTCTATATTTTCCACCCAAATCAATATTTTGTTGTATGTTATTTATATCTATATGTATTACAGCGTATTATCAGTATTATTGTATTTTATTTAAAAAAAAATAATGGTAAGGTGAATTGATTCAAACTTCATTATAATCATGGTTTTTACAAAAGCAGATAATTGGTAATTTTTGGATTTTTATAAATTAGAGTATCGAGCGATTGAAACTTTAATTTAAAATAACAAACTCAAATTAAAATTTACCATTAATCTTAGAATATTTCTTATTGAAATTAATTTCACATGCATGTACACAAATAACTATCTTTTACTATACAAACGCTATTATAAATCAATAATTCATTAAAACCAATAATTTTAGCCTAATTTAAAAAATTATAAACATTCACATAATTCACATAATTATTGTTTTTTATATAAATTTTTTTATATAAAATTTTATATTTTACAACTATTCAAATTTGTTAACATTGAATTCCGTCAGTCATTCAGTGGATTTCTTAGTCAAACTATTGTTGTTGCTGTTTTAAGTTATTATATTTTGAATGTTATTTTATAAAATTGTTTTAAATGAAAGGAAATTATTAACGAAATATACTCAAGAAAAATAAAAAAAGATCTAAAATAATTAAAAAAATATGTATATGCAAACCAATTCATATACATGTACATATATGTATGTATGCATGAAGATGCAATTAAATAAGATTTTTCAATCTTTCGCATAAAAAAAAAATAGGTAAAGCATAAGTAAGTCTTCAAACCAAATTTTTGTTAAATTCAACTTATTTTACGTCTGATTCATTTATGAAGTTGATGTCACGGCCTTTTGACTTTATTAATATTGACGTAAATTTTGAAGATATGAATATGACGTTTTTTATGTAGATGTATTTTGGATCAGTACATTATATTCCAATAAAAAACCAACATTAAAATTTTGAGTAATTACGGCCTTTTGCATTTTAGGTGATGATATGTATGTATATGAAACAGAGTTATTAATACTGAATTTATAAACTCACCAGAAAAGAAATAAACAAAATATAAAAATTTAGTTAAATAGAAAAAATAAACTTAATGAAACATTTTGTAAATAAAAATTGTTATTGTGCTTTTAAGTTTGAATTTTTAGCGTTTTAGATTTTTAACGATTTTTTAAAATAACAATATTTGAATTTTATAAGAAACGTAATTTTTTTTAATATCTCCGAAACTATTGAGCAGATTAAGAAAAAGATGTAGGTATAACTTAAATCAGACAATTTGTTCTCGAGATACATATGTTGCCATATGTGGTACAAACTCATTAATGCCTATATAATTGATGATCTGGATTTTATCAGAGTCAATTAAAAGAAAATGATCTACAGGTTTATAACTTCATGATCACTGTGGAATCGCGTTACACAGGAAAAATTTTTTTTTTTCGCCCTGTGTTATGAATAAAACTAAAACATGCATTTTATTTAAAAATTTCCCAAAAAACTTTATTTTTCTTTAAATTTTCTACACAAGTGGCCTGAGACACATTAATGGTCAAAGGAATTCGTAATAATTTGTTTAACGGATTGCAACAAAATTAAAGAAGTAACATTTTTCTCATATATACACATTAGACTGCATAAAAATTTACCGAATTTTGAATAGATCCCCCTCGCTCATTGGGTTCTAAAGTTAAAAAGCCCACTTTCGGGTGATTCCCGAAAGTGGGCTTATATAAGAGCTATGGTAAATTATGGAGCGATCCGCATAAAATTCGTCACTATGATTTCTGCTTATATAAAACTTATATGTGCCGAATATAAACTTGATACTAACATGTGTATGTGATTTATGCACGTTAAAGTGATTTACGGAAGAGGGTTTTATATGGGAGTTATGGTCAATTATGGACCGATCTTCATGAAATTTGGCACAAAGATACTTATACAAAACTCCCTTATACCGAACTTCATTAAAATATTGATATATTTAAGGTATTTATGATCGTTAAACCGCTTTTCCGGGAGGACATTTGTATGGGGGCTAGGTGAAATAATGGATTGATCATAACCAATAAGCTTCATCCTTGTGTCATGAAAGTCCTACGAGCCAAATTTCAATAATTATCTTCAAAGTTGTGACCTGTACTTTGTGCACAAGGTTTACATGGACATCGTCAGATCGACTCAAAAAGTGATTCTGAGTCGATTGGTGGGTGTTGGATGATTTTTTCTGTGCGTTACAAACATCAGCACGAACGCATAATGTTGGGTCACAACACCTATGGTGGTAGGATATAAAAATCGTAATTTACACATAGTTATCAAATAAGATACAAAAAGGAAAAATCGGTTAAAAAATTTTAAAGTTATTATGAATTCCCCAGATCATTAACGTGGTTTAGACAATTTGTGTAAGAAGTGTAAAAACAAACTTTTAATTTTTGAGAAATGTTTAAATAAAATGCTATTTTTAATTAAATTTTAACCACAATGCAGGTGAATTCAAACCCATTTCCATGCTTGTTTAAAACATTTTGATTTTTAAGACTGTTTCAAAATACCAATTTCAAACTAAAAAAAATTTTTAAATTTTGTTAAACAAATTTCAAAAAACGAAAAATTATTTATTTTTATTTGAATTTCGATGCAATGATTTCTGTAATGAATATTGATTGTCTAACATGATTTTATTTGTCAGAATGAGAGAGTTGTCATTTTATTTATCTATGATATTAATTAACATATTTTTTTGTACATATTTAAAAACAAGGGAATTTAAAAAATGCCCAACTTCAGTTGAGGATTAAATTTGCCTTTTCTACTATTACATCTACGAAAACCTTTCAGTTATATTTCCATAAAAATCCAGATAAAAATAAATCATTTTTCGTTGTTTTTCTTAGAATTTAAATATATTTATAATTTTGATCTTCGTATTTTATAGGTTATCCTGGTCAAATTTTGTCAAAAGCTTCCGAATGTATTTTCTGAGGTACGGTTTATTTTACTATGTACTAATTTCGTTTAGCCTGAATATTACTTATGCAAGGTGTAGACCTAATTCATTAGTAATTTTATTTCGTGTGGTGTCTATAAGACTGCATAGTTTTATTTGAACTTTTATGAAATTTGTTTAACAAAATTTTTTCAAGTTTGAAATTGGAGTTTTGAAACAGCTGTAGTGTTATTGGACACGACTGAAATGTATAGTTATTGGCAAGATCGTCATGTAACGTTATAAACTGGATCTTTTTTAGTGTTATAGTTAGAGTTTCTATTGTTTTCCTATAGCCCTTGGTTATTTTTAATAGCTGTCAGGGTTTCAGCTGATTTATAAGGCGTTCAAAAGAACTGCCGAATTATTGAGACTTTAAATAAATCAAGGCAATATGCCAGTCTACGTTTAAATTTCAAGTCGGGTTTATTTTGATTTTTGTAGGTGCTTATATACTAATTTACAAAATTAATCCTAGCTTTTCTAACTTATTCCATTTTATTAAAAAGATTACATCCGTCTCGTTCGGTATCATGGAGTTGGCAATGATATCAAGTAACTTTCGTTCCTTGACCAATCACATTTCCTATTTGAAATGCACTCAATTATAAGTGTGTCACTTAATATTGTTTATGATTAGTCTGCATTAAGTATAAAACAATGTAGGTAGTAATTTGATATCTATTTAAATATTATTTGCTTTATGCATTGTTCATACATGCTTACTTGTGTGGTACACTATGTGTTTATATTTGGGGTACACTACACCCTCACCCTTAAGAGAAAAATTATGAAAGTAATTTTTCTTTCCATCTCCATAATACCGTTACAAAATTTATTAATATATATATGTTATTTATTTAATAATTACAATGATTATTTATAATAGTTAATCTAAAAGTAAATTTGTTTTTATTAATTATATGATAGGGTATTATATGGTTTTAAATTATTATTGTGTGTTTCTTTTTTTATACCATTATAATCTATTACGGTGTTTACTCCGTTTCTTTTTACAATTTTATATGGCCCTTTATATGGACTTTGGTTTTTCTTTGTATTTTCTACTTTTATTAGAACTAAATCTCCTATGTCTAAATTAAGTTTATTTTGGTATTTGTTGCTTTGCCTTATTTGTCGTAATTATAAAATTTTTGTTTGTTATTTATATTGTCAGATGGTAAACTTGGTAATTTGCTATATACTAATTGAAAAGGCGAGTAGCCTGTGTCTATATGTGGTGCCGTGTTGCAGGCAAAAGTAAAGTATGGTGTCCATTTGTCCCATTCATAATCATTTGCTGTCGTTAGTAAAAATTCATTCAGAACCCTATGATTTCTTTCTATTGAACATAATGTTTCGTGGTGATAAGGTGTTGAAAAATGTGTTTAATTTTTAAGAATTAGCAAATGTTACTCACAAGTTCGTTTGTAAATTCCGTCCCTCCGTCGGATTTGAGTACTTTAAAATGACCATATTTCAAAATTAGTTGTTCTACTAGTGTTTTTGCATCTTTTGTCGGCATGGGGTGTGCAATAATAAATTTCGTTAGTTGACATTGCATAGTTAGTATGTATCTGTATTCGTTTGACATACTGTGTCAATTGAAATTATTTCAAAACTATTGCTTGGTGTATCTGTTAATGTAAGTGGTTCTTTTATGTGTTTTGTTTGTTTATTTTTGTTACAATTGTCGCAATATGATACGAATTTATTTACCATTTTGTTCATGTTTTTCCAAATGTACCGCTGTTTTAATTTAATGACTGTTTTCCTTACTCCTAAGTGGCCTGCGTGTGTGGCATTGTGGAATTCCTCAATGAGTTTATATTTTAAGATGTCATCTATTATTCTTTTTGGGGTGTTATATATCAATATTTTAAGTTGAGCATTTTTAATTATTAATTTTTATCTTTGTATATACTTCTTTTAATTCTTCTTTACTATATTCTTTAAATATAATATCTTCACTTGCATGTGCTAATTCTTTTATATTTTCTTTCTTCATTTTTGTTATCAGTTTTTTCTGTATCGAATCTAGTTTCGCTGATTTATCACTGTATCCTGCTGGCTTATTATTTTCTTTTTTATTTTCTATATTTTGAGTACGTAACTTCTTCGTGATCGAAACTGGTTTCGATGAACTATCATTACGTCCTATGTGCACAATATTATCATCAATAAATATATCTTTTTCTTGTATTTCTTTAGTTGTATTAAATTGCAATTTCTTAATATTTTTTATATTTAATAGATATACATTCCCATATTTGAAGTTGATCAGACTTCTGAGATCTGCGTGTTTCCATATATTTAGCGCGCGTTTTATTGTTGTTATACTCATTTGCATATTTATTTTTCTTATTATCTGCTATTACATTCTCCTCATTATTATTATTTCTCATTGCCCTTGTTATAACTAGTGTTTTTCTTTCTTTTTCGACATTATCTTGCGGTATCATTTGTTTTAATGTCTCTGAATCAATTTTTATTCTAGAGAGTGTGTCAGCGTTAGTATTTATCTTTCCTTTTTTATATATTATTGTAAAATCGTAATCGCTTAGATCTAACCTAATTCTTGTCATCTTTGCTGAAGGGTTTTTGTGTGAAAATAGGGAGATTAAGGGTCTGTGATCTGTCACTACTATGAAATTTCTACCGTATAGGTATGGTCTGAAAAAGTTAATACTCCAATGTATTGCAAAAAGCAGTTTTTCAATTATTGGTTTGTTTATGTCATGTTTTTGTAATGATTTACTTGCATATGAAATGGGTAAATCCTGGCCTATTTCACCTTGAGACAATACAGCACTTAACGCATAATTTGAGGCGTCAGTTGTTAAAATAAAAGGTTTCCTGATTTTGAAGTATGGTCGGATTCATTAGCTTGTTCTTTAGTTCCTCAAAGGCATATTGGCGTTGTTCTGTCCATATGAATTCTGTCGATTTCTTTAATAATGAATTTAGGTCTTTTGCTATGTCAGCAAAATTGGGTATAAATCCTCTGTAGTAGTTGCAGAATGCAACAAATCATTTTACTTCATTTGGTTGGCGTTGGATAGTTCTTTATTGTTTCATATTTAGAAGGGCCTGTTTTTACTCCGTCTTTTGTTATTAAATGTCCTAAATAAACTACTTCTGATCTTAGAAAACAACATTTTTTAGATTAAGCTTTAAGTTGTATTTTTGTAATCTGTCTAAGACTTTTATTTAATTTTGGTTGTGATGATTTAGACTACATCTATATACAATTATATCGTCTACATAGAGAAATGCTTCTGATTCCAGTCCTAATAGTGCTATTGTGAGCATTATTTGAAAACTGTTTGAAGAGATTTTTAGTCCGAATGGTAGTCTCTTAAATTGATAATGACCTTGTGATGTAGAAAATGCAGTAACTGGTCTAGAATTTTTGTTTAATTGAATTTGGTGGAATGAGCTGGACATATCTAGCGTGAAAAACCATTTGGCTCTGCCAAGTTTGTCTAGGATATCTTCTAGTCTAGACAATGGAAATTTGTCATTAACGATTTTATTATTTAGTTTCCTATAGTCTACTACAAGTCTGCATTTCTTTTTATCTTCCATGTTTTTCTTCGGGATTAAAAGTAGTGGAGAATTATATGGACTAACAGATGGTTCTATTATGTCGTCATTAAGCATTTTTTTGTACTTGTTCATTTATTACGTTTGTATGTGAGTGAGGTAATCTGTAATTTTTGATGTATACTGGTGTGTTGTCTGAGGTCATGATTGTTTGCTTATAAGAATTGTTCGTTGTAAGCTTTTCATTTTCTAAATGAAAAACATTTTGATATTTTTGAAAAATATTTATTAATTCTATTTTTGCATAGTCATCGTTATTATTTAATTGCAAGTCATTCAATATTTGTTGAAAACGGTTGGGGTTATTGTCATTGTGGTAACTTAATATGTCGTAGTTTTTTAGTGAGTCAGTTTGGAGTTGAATGCGCTTTAAATTTATTTCTTCGTTTGTTATGTTTAAAATTCTAATGTGGGTCATGCCGTTACTAGGTGCTATTAAATTACTTAAAAATACACCTGGTTTTAATTCATTATTAAAAATTATGCAATCTTCGGTGAGGTTTAATTTTATTGCCTGTATGATTTCTGTTCGTGGTGGTATTTTTATTTGAAGTACTGTAAGTGATTTTGTGTGCATTGGAAGAGTTATGGTTTTATTATTTATAAATAGTGATATTGTAAATGTTTCATAATCTATTTTACAAAGATATTTTCTTAAAAAGTCTCTTACAATTATGCCGTCCATTTCTATAGGAAAGTCTGATTGTACTAAGTGGAAAGAGTGATTACTTTTTTCATTGATAAATTGGAGTTTTAGGAATATATTTCCTCTGTGGTTATACCTGTTAAATTTCATTTTTCTTGTGGATTGTAAGTTTCGTCTTCGAATTTTGTTTGCATGCGGCATAATGATATGTCGGCGCCTGTGTCAATAAGAAACGTTAATTGTTCATTATTGTATTTAACGATTATGAAATTTGTAATATCGTTGGTAACTTTGTATATTTTTAATTTTGGCTGTCCGGAATACTGGTGCATTCCGAGCCTATCTCGTTTCCCTCTTCTTTTATTGAATATATATTATGTTTTCTGTTATCGTCGTTGTTTGAGTTATGTTTTCTCCTTCTATGATAATTGTTGTTGTTATTGGATCTATTATCTCGTTGATTATCGTTTCTGCTATTGTTGAAGTTGGAATTGTGGTTATTATAAGATCTATAATTTCTGTTGAAGTTTGAATTATTGTTGTTGTTATTTCTGTTGAAGTTTGAATTATTGTTATTATAATTTCTGTTGAAGTTTGTGTTATTGTTGTTATAATTTCTGTTAAAGTTTGAATTATTGTTTTGGAAACTATTGTTCCTAATTTTGTTAGTGTTATGTGGTTTATTGGTATGTGTTCGTTCATTTTCGAGTTCTATTGCAATTTCACATGCTTCTTGTAAGATATTAAGTCTAGCAGCGTATATGGTCGCTTTAAAGTTTTCGTTAAGTCCCTTTTTCAATGTGTCCAAAGCTAGTTTATTGTTTATTTTAATAATTACGTTCTTTTCAGCCTCTGAAGCGTCGTTACCTAATTCTTGGATTCCTAGTTGACTTAGATTGTCTATGATAGAAATTATTCTATCCTTGAATGAATTTATATTCATTTTTCCTTGAAATAATGTACTTAATGTATTTTGTAACTCAGGAATAGTTTTGGTATTTTTATATTTGTTTTTCAATAAAGTTTTTAGTGTTTCAAAATCTTTTGGTTCTGTGTAATTGCCTATGGCCGTTTTGACTTTTGAAGTTAGTTTTGCATGATAAATGTACTGAAGAAAATTTACTTTTGCTTCAGGTTATAGTGATTTGTGTATCAATTGTGAGGTTAATAAAAAGCTTTCTAATTCCAAATAGTTACCCGAAAATAAAGGTATTGCTTTGGCAGCGGTTTCTAAATTGAATGATGCCATAGTATTGTCCTCAAATTCTAGTTCTTTAATATCTAATATTAAGTATTCTTTAATTTTTTTATAAATGTTACTAAATTCTAATTTTAATGCTACAGTTTCTTTTGTCTCTTCTTCTTCAAAAGAACTGCCGAATTATTGAGACTTTAAATAAATCAAGGCAAATATGTCAGTCTACGTTTAAATTTCAAGTCTGGTTTATTTTGGTTTATGTAGGTGCTTATATACTAATTTACCCATTTTGCTATTTGTTTTATTTCCCCAAATGGTACCTACCATTTATAAATTTTCTTGTTTTTGTTTTTTTTTTTTTTTTTTGTTATTTTATTTCATTTAAAAAAAGTATTATTAGTGTTTATAGTTTTATTTAAAAAAAAGTATTATTAGTTTGATCTTCTAATGGAGCTTTTTTATTTTTCTCCTTATTATCTTCTGTTGTTCTTTCTCTGTTGCAAGGTTTAAGTCCATGTACAGTATCGCCAGCGTCTTTCGTTTCTGATACTGTTTGTCAGCCCTATTCTTCTTCTTCTGTTTCTTTATTTGAGTGTTCTCCACCGGTTTATGTTGTTGTCGCTTCTTGTATTCTTCTATTGTAATGGCCTTTGGACCTGCATAGACCGGTAGTGGTTCATAAGGGGGTGCTACACAACTTGCCGGCTCGGGCTTGTATTTTTCCTCTTCTAGGTTCCTGAGGTATACTTCCCAACGCGCAAAAATTTCATCTATTTCCGCGGACATTAGGTTTTTGTTAAGTGGCCCGAGTGGGCAGGATCTTATTTTTTTTTAGTGGTTCGAGTGGGCAGGATCTTATTTTTTTTAGTGGTCCGAGTGGGCAGGATCTTATTTTTTTTAGTGGTCCGAGTGGCCAGGATCTTATTTTTTTAATGGTCCTAGTGGGCAGGATCTTATTTTTTTAGCGGTCCGAGTGGGCAGTTTCATTGGACAGTATCATTAGTCCGAGTGGGCAGGATCGCCATGTAGTGTTATTGGACACGATTGAAATGTAGAGTTATTGGCAAGATCGCCATGTAACGTTATAAACAGGATCTTTATTAGTGTTATGGTTAGAGTTTCTATTGCCTATAGCCCTTAGTTATTTTTAATAACTGTCAGGGTTTCAGGTGATTTATAAGGCGTTCAAAAGAACTGCCGAATTATTGAGACTTTAAATAAATCAAGGGAAATATGTCAGTCTACGTTTAAATTTCAAGTCTGGTTTATTTTGTTTTTTTGTAGGTGCTTATATACTAATTTACAAAATTAATCCTAGCTTTTCTAACTTATTCTACTTTATTAAAAATATTACATCCGTCTCGTTCGGTATCATGGAGTTGGCAATGATATCAAGTAACTTTCATTCCTTGACCAATCACAACATTTCCTATTTGAAATGCACTCAATTATAAGTGTGTGACTTAATATTGTTTATGATTAGTCTGCATTAAGTATAGAATAATGTAAGTAGTAATTTGATATCTATTTAAATATTATTTGCTTTATGCATTGTTCATACATGCAGACTTGTATGGTACACTATATGTTTATATGTGGGGTACATCAGTTTTTAAACAAGCATGGAAAGGTGTTTGAGTTATCTTGCAGAAACAAAACTTATTTTCCAGTAATTATAGTTAAAATTTAAAGAAAAACCACATTAATGGTCTAGGGAATTGGTGATAACTTTAAAATTATTTAACCGATTTTTACGCTTTATATCATGTTTATATCATGGATAATTATGTATCGATTACTTTTAGTACTTAAAAGGTACTCATTTTTTCCTATAAAAATGCATTTTAAAAACTTCAGGCACGTGTTAATGATATCCGATTTCAGTAATATTTCACACTGTATCTTTTTACAATCCAAAGAATTCTAGAGGGAGTTACGTGTCAAAATTCAAAAGTTGGTAAAGCTAATACACATATGGACAAAAAAATAAATACACCAGCAAAATTTTTCTTCAAGTGCTTATGACGAAAACATTAAAAAAAAATTCAAAAATTATTATGCTTATTTGTTTTTTCAGCATATGTAATGAAAATAGAAGGAACAAACTACGAGGGCGGATCAATAAGTCCGTGACTTTTCGAACTTCCCTCGTAGTTATATGAAATGAAACCCTATTCCCATCAAGTACCACCTGTTAATAGACTACTGTCAAATTTTGAGCAAGTGTCGTCATTTACTTTGCGTTTAACAGCTGTTCAAAACATACAACCTCGTGTATTTTTCTAAAAATTGAAAAAGTGAATTTCGAGTTAGTGGAGTGGGGTATAATTATCATGACAATATCATTTATAATTACAATTATACCGAAAAAGATATTACCGAAATGAAATTCCAATAAAATGCATTTATTTTTTTGTCCATATGTGTATGTATAAAAGCATTTCAGGAACTATTATTTTTACACTACACTTTTTTATAATAAAAAGAGCAACTTCTGGAAGAGTTACGACCAAAATTGGCAAACTAACTTTTTGAGTAATGTAATACGCTGCTTTTGTTAAAAGTAATGTGTTTAGACTTTATACATAAAAAGTTACATATCTAAAAAGCGCACAAAATATTTTTATTTTTTATTCTTTTTATTTTTATATCCTTCACCACAGGTGTAAAGTTTCTACAATATTCATCTAAGACCCCAAAAAGTATATATTTTCTGGATCTTTGATAGGAGTATTCCTTAGAATACCACTAGTAAAAATCAGCAAAATCGGTCCATTAATGGCCGATATATCGTCAAAAAACTGAAAAGGCCCATAAAAACGTATTTGTTTTCAACTTCATTTTTGCACAGAAAATTCGTAATCTTTTTTTGGAGTGTTTTTACGGAAGAAATGAACAAAATCAGTTCAGTATTAACTAAGATATCCGTAAAAATGCATTTTTGGACTTAGTGAAGTTTCTATACGAGATTCGGAATTCCTTTTTATACAGATCTGTTGTAAATATTTCTCTAAAATTTCGGTTTTTTTAATTAATCATATTGGTCTATAAACAACCGAGATATAGGCAAAAATCTGGAAAAAAATATTATAAATATACACACACAGACGTATATAAAATGCATTGCAATGAATGATAAGATGTTGTTGCTTTTTATATAAGTAAGCAGTAGTTGTTTATTTTATATACATACAAGTTAAGGACTTGTGTGAACCAGTCTTTATTAGCTTCAAACTGCAACTAATTGTTTTTTCATTTTTTTTCCACTTACAAAATCTATGAAAATTACTTACATCTAAATTATTGGTTTGAATACAAAATAAATACTTAATAAATTAATTTTTATGACAACACAAATTGTAAGCGGAGTGTAATGAAATTTGAGTGTAATGGACCTAAGTGGATGAATATTTCTTTGTTATAATTTTGCCGATTTTGAATCTTTTAGTTCAGCAACTTTTAAATTGAATTCAAAATTAGGTCAATATAAAATTGTTTACTTTGTATTTTTATTAACCACAGTGTTAACTCTTCCCCTCTTAAGAATGCTTGTCCTCAGCAGATAATCTAAGTTTTTTAAGTGGACCCGAGATGTTAACAAATAGTTCATTAAAAGTTTTATTTGATGTGATTTATGTAATATAATCTGACTTTGGAGTAATCCTGATATTTGAATTAATTTTCAATTTGTTTTCATTAGTACGTTTATTAGTTGAGGTATTGTAAACTGTTATTTTTTCCCCCTTTACCTTTACGAATGAGTTTGTATAGAATTAATGCTAATAGAAATATGAAAAGAATAGCAGCAGTTAATGATTTATTAATAACCGCTTCAGTCTCTAGATATTCAATTTTATTTGTATTATTTAAATGAAGTTGGTTTATCTTTTCTAAGGATAGTATTTCGATATATTGTTTTTCTAAAGGGGTTTGTTGTATTATTAGTGGTGAATCTAATATCATTTTAGCTTACGGATTTCGAAAAATTGTATTATCAATAGTAATGAATTCGTTATGGAAATTGATTAAATAAGTTTCATTCATTGATTGATTATTTACCATTCCACAGAAATCATTTAATAGAATTATACCTGGTTTTAGTTCTTCCACTGCTGGAGTATGAAAAGCATATGAAATGTCGCAATATGGACGATATTCATTAAGTAAAGGTGGAATACAGGTTGAGTTAACAATATCCTTTAAATCATTTCTCTTAACATTTTTCTTAATAGCTAATATTTTTTCTTTATTTTTCAAAATTTTCTTAAAATCTATGTTTACAATTTTAATGTCTATAAAGGTTTCATTAATATTTTTTATATAAATTTCTTCGGAAGTAAGTGGAATCTGAATTACATATAATATTGTAGGATTTTTATATAAAACTTTTATATTTGCAAAACAAAGTGCTTCTTCAATTGACAAAAAAGGAAATCTTTCTTTATTTAGTGTTTCAGTTACAAAATTTATTTCTTTTTTGTTCAATATATTATTTTTTGTTAATTATATTATTTTTCGCTATTGAATAGCGCATTTAATATTTTGTAATTCTTCTTTAACTAATCTTAGTCTAGATTGCATACTTATACTAACAGTATTGCCAATTGAATTATGGTTACTAATAACTTTATTTGTTGCATTTGTATATTCTTTTAATTTATTTATTTTTTTAGTAAAAACTTCGTTTATGATTATTTGTTTATTATTATTGTAATTCAGTTCGTTAATATTAACTTTTAGTAGATCAAAATCGTCATGGTTCGGAGAACCAGCAATATATTTCCATGCAGTGCCGAGTAAGTTTATTAATCGTTTTGTTTTCTTATTTCTTCCGCCAACTGCAATGATTCTAGCATTTGTGTATCTTGAATTAACTCATGTTCTAAAGATGGTATAAACATACCTTGAGAGTGATCACTGTTATTGATGAATGACTTTATTTCAACAAAGAAGCTTTGATATTTATTTAAGTTTATTATTTGTACAATTTTATATGTACCATCTTGTATTTTCGCTACTCCTTCCGTTATAGTAACAATGTAGGAGAGTGTGTAGTTTGGGATTTGGAGTTCAACTTTGAGTGGGTTAGGATATTTGTGTAAAGGAGGAATAAAATAATCCGCATTATGATTATCCTTTCTTCCTGTCTTTCTGGATATTATCTATTTTCTTCTACCTTCTCTTCTTCTCGTCTTCTTGGATCGATGAGTATCTTGTCTTCCTGGATAGATGGGCTGGCACATAATGCCGACCTTTTTACTATATCTTTAGTACATTACTGGGGGCCACACTATCATATATATTTTTCACATTCGTAGTTTTTGGTTGCTTGAAGTTTATTTTTTGTTACAGTTCAGGTTCGCAATTTTATTATTAGTTAAATTTGTACTTTTTTTATTGTATTATTTTTTTCTCTTCACTTTGTTGGTGCACTACTTTAGGGCTTTCTTGCAACAAAGGATACACTTAATTTATTTAACTTTTGTTGGCGACGTGCTACTTAAAGACGATTTATGCGTTTTTCTTTGCCGAGAACAACATTTTCTCGGGTGCCAGTTAAGGACTTGTGTGATACAAGTTACAGAAAAAAATTATTATTAAAATTTTTTCGGTCCAACGACCACTCTTTATTAAATTCAAACTGCAACTGATTATTTTTTCACTTGCTTTCCACTTACAAAATCTATAAAATTTCTTAGATCTAAATTTTGATTTAAATACCAAATTTTATTTACAAAAAGAAAAAATGTGTTATTGTTTTTTGTACAAAGTGAACAAAAATGTGAAAAAAAATCGTATAGCAATCAACAATTTCAACCTTCATTATGCAGATGTGTGTAAATAACTATTGACATAAAAAGATTTTTATGTGACTGCTTGACTTTTTGACAACCCTGTAGTTTATTTTCTTTATAACCAAGGTACAGGGTTGTTCACGCAATGAATGTTCAAAAACATATGATTCGTTTACTTTTGTTGACTGTTTGTACGAAATGTTTCGCAAAGTTAGCTGGTTGGGCCTTAAACATACAAACTTATGTATATAAATTTAATAGTCATCAGAAGCTATCAGTGTTATTTTTTTAAGGAAGCAACACTTGCTATGATAGTTTAATTTTGTGTTTAAAATGTACATACCGAAATCAAATACCGCGATCCAAAAGTTGAAATGGAAATAATTATGCAGTTTCGCAATGGCTGGACCGATTTCAATAAAATAGTAATAGTAGGTGTAGGCGAACTAAAGTATTGAGCTTGGACCATATACAGCTACCGGCGGGTCCATATGATCCCAAAAATGTGCACCTCGGGTATGAACATTTTTAAAAACGATCCTGATTCGTTATATCTCCACCGATTTGAACGGTTTTTATATGAGAGGATTCTGGTAGTTGAGATCTAAAAAAAAACATCGTCGTGTGCATATCTTATCTCTTTGACTTTACGAGATATTGGTCTTCAAAGATTAAAACATTTACTTTTTAACGTACCTTGGTAGTTTTTTTGGTATATCGTCCGAATTCATTAGATTCTTACTTTTTATTTTTATTTTATTAATAACAAATAGTAAAATAGTTTAAAGAAAGAATTTTGAAAAAATATTTACGGAGTCAAAAGTTATAAGCATTTTAATTTGCACTTTGAAAAAAAGGCGATTTTTCCCTTTTTTCAAAAAATTGGTCGTATTCTTTTTCTGTTATATAAGGATTTTCTTAAATAACATATATATAATTTATATTTTTCTGAATGATAAATAATTAAAATAATTTATTCCTGAGAGAACCAGGGTTTTCCCAAAATTTTTTGGGAGTTGTGGGATTTCTGTTTACAAATCTAAAAAAGTGAATAACAGCTAAAATTAATCATCAAAAAATCTTCTCAGATATATAATTTCATTAAAAAATATCAACTAACAAAAATGTTGTTGCATAGTTAAAAATTAATAATATGCACAAAATCCCAAATAAATCCCTTTGCAGTATGTTTTTGAAAAAAGTTTTCAACAAATTTTCGTATTAAAAAATGTTTATAGATATTTGAAAAAAATACAAAATTTTCTAAACCATGATAGATAATATGTATTTCTTATTTCTCTGACGGATCTAACTAAAGAATATGAATTTACCATTATGCTGAAAAAAAAGGAAAATGTTGAGCTTTATTAAAATATTTCTTGTTGCATCATTATCAGGAACGGCATTACCAAACATATAAAAATGCAGTGTTGCCAGATTAGGGGATTTATCCTCAAATTGGGGATTTATTTTGGGAAATGAGGATGAAAAATTTGTTGGGGATATTTTTTAAGGTTTAGGGATTTTTCTTTTTTACTTAAGAAAAGATAAACTTATATTTATTGCAACAATAATGCACTGAAGACAATAAAAAATAATTTTAAAACTGGATATAGTACCATAGTGTAAAAAATTAATTAAAATCTCCGCAACAAAATTATTATTGTACAGATTGGCTGCGGGGGTAATGTTTGAGCAATTGGTGCTCCATTATTGTTACTGCAATAGTAAACAAGAATTTAAAAGCCTTCAATAATTAGTTGTTTAAAAGTTGAATAAAATGTTTTGAAAAATAATTGAAGCAATTAAACTTGATTAATCTTACTTTCATACATTTGAAGAAAAAAACGTAATCTTCGGTCTTTATATCAATTATAAAAATGGCGTAAATTATTTACCTAAACAGATTATTGATACAAATTTTAAAAAGATTTCCATAAAATTTCATTTTTTTTTGTGTGTTTATTTAATAAAAAAGAGTTTTTTACAATGGAATTGTTAAGCATAGGTATTTAGAAATATGTTTACGATTTTTTTTTATTTTTTGTATTTTTTTTTATTTATTTTTTGTAATCGTTCTATAAACGGGCTTTTTCTACTTTTATATAGAAATTCAAAAACTTTTTAGGCGAACTTAGGTGAAAATAAAAATTTTGTATCTTTACTTAATATGTGTAGTACGAAAATTCAGAAAAAACATTATGCGGATTTTTTGCGATTTGAAAGAAGAAAGTATTTTTTAAAAAATTTCATGGTAAAGATGCTTGTTTTCTTAGCGAAAATAATAGACTCAGAATCAGTTTTTGAGTCGATTAAATGATGACCGTCCGTCTGGCAGGTTGCCTGGATGTCCGACTAGTTGATAGTCAGTTCATATATAACTTTTGCACAAAGTGTAGGTCGTAATTTTAACGATAATTTTATGAAATTTGGAACATATGACCGTTTTGGTATAACAACACAGCCTATTGAAATTGGTTATTATCGGTCCATTATTTCACCTAGCCTAATGCAAAAGTTCCCCCCAATAGGATTGTAACACTCATAAATGCCTTATTTTTTCATTATTCCAATAAAATTTGGTTGAAATAAGTTTTGTATAAGAGTGAATCAGAATACAAAATTTCATGGAGATCCATAATTAAGCATATGATATGATATCCGAAAATCACCTAAACTCGCATAAATACCACATAAATGATAAATAATTAATATAAATTTTGCTGAATAATCGGTTTTTTAGTGAAAAATTTAATTTCGGAATTTTTATGGAAAAAAGAAAAAATTAAATTTTTTATTCATGAATAAAAAATTAATTATTTTGTAAGAAATCAACAAAATATTTAAACAAAATAATTTTTAACAGAATTAATAAACATATGTTTCACAATGTTATAATAACTCAAATACATATTATGTGAATTACGTAGCGGTTACAAAAAATTAGTTATAAAGCTAATAAATAATTAGTTTTTAATTATTCTAAACTCAAGTAATGCAGTTTTAACATTGAACTTGATGTATTAAATACGTTACTAAATCATTAAATTTTAATATATATCGCTACCGATGTTATTCATACTTAATTTTGCTTTTATTCAAAGTAAACATTTATAATAAAATATAAATTCAATTAAGAAAAAAATTGTTCAAAGATCAAGCAGTTCATCCTTAGTTTTGCTTTTAATTACTTTATCTGTTAACTTTGATTTTCGTTGGAATTCGGTTTACTGAACATTAAGTCGTAATTTGTAAATGTGATTACTTTAAAGCAAATCGCGTTTACAATTTTAAAAATAAATGAGTTACGGTTATTCTAAATATGATATGAAGAAAAATTTTTTCTGTAATTTTGTTTATTTTTCCTAAGTTTACTTAAATTTTAGGGCCTCATTTCATAAAACTAAAGGAAAATTCGCTTTGTACTAATACTAACAATATAATATAATATAATATAATATAATATAATATAATATAATATAATATAATATAATATAATGTAATATAATATAACATAATATAATGTAATATAATATAATATAATATAATATAATATAATATAATATAATATAATATAATATAATATAATATAATATAATATAATATAATATAATATAATATAATATAATATAATATAATATAATATAATATAATATAATATATTAATATAATATAATATAATATAATATAATATAATATAATATAATATAATATAATATAATATAATATAATATAATATAATATAATATAATATAATATAATATAATATAATATAATATAATATAAAATAATAAAATATAATATAATATAATATAATATAATATAATATAATATAATATAATATAATATAATATAATATAATATAATATAATGTAATATAATATAATATAATATAATATAATATAATATAATATAATATAATATAATATATAATATAATATAATATAATATAATATAATATAATATAATATAATATAATATAATATAATATATTAATATAATATAATATAAT
>OW026522.1:62238474-62322563 GCA_932274085.1 Protocalliphora azurea
AATATAATATAATATAATATAATATAATATAATATAATATAATATAATATATAATATAATATAATATAATATATAATGTAATATAATATCATATCATATAATATAATATAATATAATATAATATAATATAATATAATATAATATAATATAATATAATATAATATAATATAATATAATATATAATGTAATATAATATAATATAATATAATATAATATAATATAATATAATATAATATAATATAATATAATATAATATAATATAATATAATATAATATAATATAATATAATATAATATAATATAATATAATAAAATAAAATATAATATAATATAATATAATATAGTATAATATAATAAAATATAATATAATATAATATAATATAATATAATATAATATAATATAATATTAGTATAATATAATATAATATAATATAATATAATATAATATAATATAATATAATGTAATATAATATAACATAATATAATATAATATATTATAATATAATATAATATATATAATATAATATCATATAATATAATATAATATAATATAATATAATATAATATAATATAATATACTATAATATAATATAATATAATATAATATAATATAATATAATATAATATAATATAATATAATATAATATAATATCATACCACATCATATCATATCATATCATATAATATAATATAATATAATATAATATAATATAATATAATATAATATAATATAATATAATATAATATAATATAATATAATATAATATAATATAATATAATATAATATAATATAATACCATATAATATAAAATAATATAATATAATATATAATGTAATATAATATAATATAATATAATATAATATAATATAATATAATATAATATAATATAATATAATATAATATAATATAATATAATACAATATAATATAATATAATATAATATAATATAATATAATATAATATAATATAATATAATATAATATAATATAATATAATATAATAGAATAAACTTAATATAATAGAATATAATTGAATAGAGTATAATATTATATTATATTCACACTGATATACGAGTATAAGTATATATATATATATATATATATATATATATATATATATATCATAAAAGTAAACATGAAAGTAACATGTTTACTTTCAAACTCGTTCATTGGCGAATTTTTTAATAATGTCTCCGAATGTCGAATGTAAACATCTAATTCACTTGAAGCTACATGTAGATGTTCATGTGATCTCAGTATTTTCATCATAAAAATTTATATCTTAAAAAAAAAACAAAAAAAAGTGTTCCATATTTTATTTTTAAACATTTTTTTACATTTATTTTTAGCTTACACTTAAAATTAACCTACTATAACAAAAAAAAAAAAATTAATTAATAAAAATTTAATGGTTAAATTAAAAAATATTTCATGTCAAAAAGTATTCGAAACTAAGGCACAAATTAACTTTCCAAAAGTTATATTTATATAAAAACAAAAAAAATTTTCCATATTGTAACTAGTAAGACAAAAGCAAGTCATTCTTGAGAAAAAGAGATCATATTCTTAAATGATTTTTATACATATTTTCTTTGGCAGGTCTCACAAAGTGTCTTAGAGCACCGGAGGCAAGTTGGCTTAAAGCAATCACAACAACAACATCTAGTATCTCTTTTTATTTTTGAGGGACAAATAGAACAAAGATTTCTTCCACTTGCTGGAGTAGCTTTAATAGTTGGTTGGGGGAGGAGGTAGATTTTTACCGAGAATTCTGGTGATTGTCATGCTTAGTTTTCTGGGCACATTTGATACAAAACAAAATTATTAATACCAGTCATATATAGTAACCTTTGGAAAATTGCTATTGACCAACGGCGAGTTTTGCGGCTGCGTGTATATATGGAACACTTTTTGTCAACCTCGTCAACTCCACCTTTAGTTCTGTTGTAATCTGCTATCATAACAGGTTTTTGTGTGTCAATATCATTCTCTTGATAATGATGAGAAGAAGAAGAGAAGTGGCTTTTTTTGGTGAGTAGGATAACAGTGTAAACTCATTCGTGAAACCATACAGAGAACTCTCCACTTCCCTATTTTTGCAGGGTAAAAAGCAGGGTGGTATCGCAACTTTGTTCTTTTTTAGCGTATCAAAGAAGGTTAACCCCTTTTTAGCAGAATTTTCATTAGAGTGATACACCTAATCCAATTATCAGCTGTAATATTTCGATTTGAGTTTTCAACGACTTTCAATACGGACTGAGTTGGAACTGCCATGTTTCTTTCCTGTTCAGTTAGACCTATACCATCAGAATTTTCCATGACAAATATATGCATTATATAGTATGTCTGAGTATCGACTATAATAATAATAATTTGATGCCATATTTAGCAGGTTTCTGAGGCATACAAACAATAAACTTGCAACGACCTTTAAACGGCAACAACATTTCATTAATGCAGAGGTATGGTCCGGGAGCATATTGGGATTGACTCTTATAAATGAATTTGTTGAAGACAGCTGATATTGTAGCGAGCAGATCTTGTTTAAGACGTTTCTCTCGTGAAGTTGAATCATCAAATCTAAGACAGTTGAATAGACAAGATTGAACACCACGCAACGGAATATTTCATGGCCAGTACCGCCTGTTGCAAATATTGTTCGAAGATCTGCGTGATTGCACTTGTAAACTGAAGACCAATAAACGCCTTCATTTCTATTAAATCTGTATCCAAGACTCTACCTTTGTATTGTTTTTGCACTGTACCCGATAGCTACTTAGCTTTTGGTTTGTATGTTGAAGCAGACATTCCAACATGGATATGCCGAACAGTTTGAGCCAGAGCTCCAAATATCCCTCAAAACTAGTAGCATGTAAACGGCAGGGTAATCTGATAATGTGTGGGATTCGGTCGTGGATGTTCTTGGACACTCTTTTTTACTCTACATAAATCCATTCTTACCTTTATAATATTCGCTTAATCATTCCTTATTTACTTCTTCAGAAATAGGTTGTCGCTTAGAGACAGATATGGATTGGTTTGTGGCGCATAAACTTTCATCCACTTCATCATTTGAAATTTCGTTCTCAGTTAAAAGTTCAGTTTGTGGCTGAAAATTCGGATCATTGCTTTCATCATCCACATCGCTGAACTCGTGCTCACTCTCTTCTTCCAACCATTGCTGTATCAGTTCAACGCGGGTCTTAAAACGTCCATATGAATCTCTCTTAGAACAGTGGTTTGTGTTTAATTGCTCCATTCAAACAAAACTAAGAAGAAATAAAAATATTGATGCACTATTAAATTATAACAAAAACATTAAGGTGGTTGTTTCTCAGACACCTACTGTAACATTGACATGGTTGACTTGTAGATACTTGTAGACACGGACGCGTATGTTCGCTTCGATTTCTTTCGACACACTAACGAACGCATGATAATAAGAAGGTATTGAAAACGTCAGAGCCGATGCTTGTAAATAACAGAGCAAACAGTTTTTTTATATTTATTGGTGTCTACTACACTACCACGTCAGTTGCAGAGCGTTAAGTGTTTAGGTTTCAACGAAACCAAAATGGATAAGACAATACGAATGCTGATGAAGTGTGTAGCGGCACAGAAAATACGTATTCCATTCTGCTGGTGTCTAATTAGATATAATAATGATTATTGCGGTAATAAAATTTTTCTTCTAAGCAATCAATTATCAATTTTCTGTATTTAAATAAAGTTAAAAAAAGAAAGAGGAAATAAAAATAGTAAAAATGCCATAAGGATAGCAAAAGCAAATTAACAATCAATTGTTTGCTGCTATATTCCAACCTATGAATGTGGCACAATCAATATAAAATATTTTTGAGGGCATCTGATTTAGAACCTCAATCCAATAAAAGGATGGTGGCCTTGATGTTGCATTATCTTGGAAGAAAATCACTAGATATTTTGAATCCTTTTGATTTTGATATCGACACCGTCAAGTATGAAATCTTAGTTAACAAAATGGAGGAGTTTTTTGTACCAAAAATAAGTATTGTAATAAAAACACACAAATATTTTACTTATAAGCAACAGTAGAAGCAAACTGTCGATGAATTTGCAATTAGGTCTGTTAAAAAACCTTAGCTTAAACTTTGAGTTAAAAGGTTTGCGTTATGGATTGATTCGAGATATATTCGTGTGCGGTTTGTACCTAATTGGACCAATATTAGAGAAACTTTCGACGGAAGATGACATTTCGACGGAAGATGGCATTTCGACGGAAGATGGCATTTCGACGGAAGATGGCTAACATAATAGTTATAGCAAAACAAATTTCGAAATACAGAAGGTATTATAAATTTAGTCACTAGAAAAAATGTCAAAATACAGTACACACAACACAAAAATGATTATCAAGTCAACCTTGTAAAGTTTCGGCTGTGAAAATTTTTGTGTTGCGATTTTATAAACTTTTTCAATTAAAAGTACCATCTATAATTGCCTTTTCTGGTTATTTTATTTAAGATAAGTATTCCACATATATATCTTAATTAGAGAATATTGATGTTCATTGAATTGGATTTGCAACTAAGTCTTAATTAAATTTGTTTTATTTATTGTTTTGAACAACAACAATAATAAAATATATACCTTTTATTTAAGGTATTTATTTATTTATTTATTTAATAGCCAATGAAATTACAATTTCTTACAGGCTACCATATATATTATTCTTAAAACTATTAACAATAAAATATTTTCATAATCATTCAATAACAAAAACTTATTATTTAACTAAGTTAAAAATATTCCTCTTAATGCGGATTGGATTTAATGAGAAATCAATATATGGATAGAAACTGTTGAATTGATTGCATATACGTCTCATGGGATCAAAGTTGGCATAACTGGTTCAAAAATATTTTATTTTTAAAGGAGTATAATTTCTAGTTGGACGATTTGGGATTACGAATTCGATCTTACGAAGCAGGAACTCAGAATTAATTGAACCGTTTACTAAATTAATTACAAATGAAATATTCATATATTTTCTCCTACTTTCAAGAGTAGGGAGATCAATAAGCTGTAATCGACTTTCATATGATGGTAAATTAATATTAGGATTCCATGGAAGATTACGAAGACAAAATAAGAGAAATTGTTTCTGGACCGATTCAATTTTCTTCATATGAACTTCGTATTGAGGATCCCAGACCACAGAAGCATATTCCAGGATTGGTCTTACAAGAGATATGAATAATTGCTTGGAAATCAAGCAGCACACCCAGATCAAGAAATTCTTCGACTAGATCAAGTTGATATTCATTTATTGTGTATCTACAGAGTACTGGACTTCTTCTATAGAACATCATGTGTTTACACTTTTTTAAATTCAGATCCATTAGATTCATCATACACCAATCATAAAGATTGTCAAGATTTGATTGGAGTAAGGAACATTGATAGGAATAGTTAAAGCTACATCATCAGCATACATTAATATTCTAGAAGTCTTAATGCAAGCTGGTAAATCATTTATAAATATTAGGAATAATAAGGGGCCGAGATGACTACCTTGTGGAACACCACATAAAACAGGAATGGTTTTCGATGTATATTCTCTGAATAATACACATTGGCACCTATTTTTAAGATATGTGGAAATCCATTTAAGGAAAACAGGAGAAAATCTGAGTTTATCCAATTTGAACAGTAGGAGATCGTGATTTACTTTATCAAAGGCTTTACTGAAATCTGTGTATATTGCGTCTGTCTGTAAACCGGAATCAAATGCGGTTATAACTGAGGTTGTGAACTCCAAAAGGTTAGTAGTAATGGAACATCCTTTTTTAAGTCCATGCTGAAATGACGAAAGATAACATACAACTTGATGCGAAAGGATTTCAGTAACTATCTTTTCGAAAAGTTTTGGAATAACACTTAATTTAGCAATACCTCTATAATTGGAAATGTTGGACGTGCTTCCGGATTTAAACAAAGGTATAATATAAGATTTCCTCCAAACTTCAGGAAAGTAACCACTAAATATTGATACATTGAATAAGTAGTTTATTGGAGATATAAGAGAATATATACATTTTATAAGAACACAGCTTAGAACACCGTCAGGTCCACATTGATCAGAATATTTTAGATTCTGTACAGCCCTCAGTACCATCGATTTATCTAATGTTGGACAATTTATAAGGGTTGCAGCTGGAATTGGATATGGATAATTGGAAAGTTCATGTGAATCTTTATCATAATAGGCGGATGAGAAGAAAGCAGCAAACATATCGCAAATATCTGCATCGTTTGAGGATTCTTTATCTCCAAATTTCATCATGGACGGACATCCAGAGACTCGACGCTTAGAATTTACGAACAGGTAAAAAGATTTTGGATTATTTTTAAAGTTTCTTTTCACCCTAAAAAGATAATTATTATAACATTTGATAGTTTCCGAATTGTAAACCGATCTTGATATGGAGTACCTCATATAATCAATAGATAAACCGGATTTTTTGTATTTTCTATAATGTTTGTTTTTCAAATTTTTTAAGCCATTGAGCTGCTTTGTAGTCCAAGGCGGTCCATGTGCAATTTTTTTCTCGTCATTGGTATTGATTTCTTAAAACATTTAAATAAGCCATCATAAAATTTATTCAAAATGATGTCAATATTACGTGGGCATACTTTATTGTAAGGAATATATTCAAACCAGTTTTCAGAACATAGTAGGTGATTTAATTTGGAATAATCAGCTTTGCTAAAATCAAAAACCATCTCATTATTTACATTGGATTGTAATGATATTTTTGTTTCGACGTATACGCTTATTTCAAGAGTGGGGTGATACGCATCTTCGGGTATTAATAATAGATTAATGCGAAGAATATTAATTTCTTCAGGTTGATCAACAAATACAAGATCAAGTAGTTTGCGAAGCTTGTTTACTATGTTGTTAAGATTTATTTTTGCATTAATTTGTTTTTGTATGTTCATTGACATACATTTGGTATAGGTCTATTTGTCAAATAAATCAACTGTCAGATAAAACATCTCCGTTTTACAATTTCCTTAATATTACCACTCCGTTTTCCATTATTAAGATCAATATTATAATTAGTGTCCTCGCTAATTATCTGCTGTGGTGCCATTTAATTACATATTACTGGTTTTAATCCTAGATAATATTTGTATTTGTGTGTGTCCTTAATAAAGTTGGAGATGGACTGTATGAGTAAAACCTGCAGTATTTCCGGAGAAGAACGTATGGTTTCCTGTTGGTTGTGTTTGGGAAATTTCCATTTAAAATGTAGTAGTCTCAAAGCTCGTGATGCTGATGCATTATCTGACAATGACAAAAACTTACAGTGGACTTGTCCAAATTGCAGAGTAATTGGCATTGAATTTTACAATTTTTTCAAAAGCTATAAAGCAGAGTTCGATGGAATTAAAAAAGACTTTTCTTCTCTACAAGGAAAACTAACTAAATATGGTGAACTTTTTTCTAAATTCACAAATTTAGATAGTTTTGCTGCTTCCCCGAGACCAAAACGTAAAAGAACTGCTAAGTCAGCATCAACACCTCCTTGTATTCCTAAAAAAATAGGGGTTATTACTACTAATAATAATTCTATCCCGTAACCAACCGCAAATACAAGTAGTTGTCCTGCTGCTGTTGTAACTCCTAATTCAAATAATTGTATTCCGCCTCGACTTTAGTTACTCCTACTGTATCTAATTCGTCGAACTTGCCCAAGATTCCAAATCTTGCTACCAGTAAGCCTACAGAACTTACTTTATTAACTCCCTCATCGTCAAACATCCCAACTAATTTAAATGTCGTCAACAATTCTCTTGTAAATCCGTTTACAACAGTAACTCCAAAGCCTTTAAAAATTATTACTCCAAGGAAAACCATATTTGCTAGCCGTTTTTCAGTAGATACAACAATAAATGATGTTGAATTCTATATTAAAAAGAACCTTGGCATCGAAGATTATAATAATGTCCAAATTTACAAGATAAATGCGCACAATAGAGCTTCATTTAAAATAATTGTCCCAGAAAGTATTTTTGATCGTCTTGTTAATCCAAAATTTTGGCCAAAAAATACAATTGTTCGACAATTTATATATCGTGATGATAATAACGTAATTCTTCCAAGGGCTTCTGATCCAAATCCAAAAGACTAATTGAATTAAATAATCCGTTAAATAATAATATTTGTCCAAAAAATGATTACAACTTCTCAGCTATCCCCATCGCATACCAAAATTTAGAGGTATGAACACAAAGTTAAAATCCCTTTATTTAGAGAGTTTTGATATTGATCATAATATCATTGTACTCACTGAAACGTGGCTCCGAAATAAATCCGATAAAGAAATTCAAAATTCTGAAATAATGTGCAGTAAATTTCAAATCTATAGACGTGATAGAGTGATCAAAATATTGAATTTAGCGCCGTATGTGTTAAAACCAAATTTAGAACAATTTTTATAACTTGATCTTATATTCCTCCTGCGTCAAACATTCAAATTTATGAACAACATGCAAACGCGATAAAATTTGTAGCTAATCAATCCAAACCTGGAGACTCCATAATTGGTCTTGGTAACTTTAATATTCCAAATATTAAATGCTTTTTAAGCCCATCAATAAGATCGGAAACATCTATTGAATTACTGGATGCTATTGCTGATTTAGGACTATTCCAAATAAATAACATAGTAAACAAGCTTGGCAAATTACTTGATTTTGTATTTGTTGATCAACCAGAAGAATTTAATATTCTTCGCATTAATCAATTATTAACACCTTAAGATGCTTATCACTCCACTCTTGAAATAAGCGTATACGTCGAAACGAAGATATCATTACAATCCAATGTAAATGATGAGAGAAAAGCTGATTATTCCAAATTAAATCACCTACTTTGTTCTGAAAACTGGTTTGAATATATTCCTTATAATAAAGTATGCCCACGTGATGGCTTATTTAAACGTTTTAAGAAATCAATACCAATGACGAGAAAAAAAAATTGCACATGGACCGCCTTGGAATACAAAGCAGCTCAATGGCTTGAAAAATTTGAAAAACAAACATTATAGAAAATATAAAAAATCCGGTTTATCTATTGATTATATGAGGTACTCCATATCAAGATCAGTTTACAATTCAAATATTACAATAATTATCTCTTTAGGGTGAAAAGAAACTTTAAAAATAATCCAAAATATTTTTACCAGTTCGTAAACTCTAAGCGTCGAGTCTCTGGATATCCGTCCATGATGAAATTTGGAGATAAAGTATCCTCAAACGATGCAGATATTTGTGATATGTTTGCTACTTTCTTCTCATCTGCCTATTCTGATAAAGATTTACATGAACTTTCCAATTATCCATATCCAATTCTAGCTGCAACCCCAATAAATTGTCCAACATTAGATAAATCAATGGTACTGAGAGCTGTACAGAATCTAAAATATTCTTATCAATGTGGACCTGACGGTGTTCCAAGCTGTGTTCTTATAAAATGTATATATTCTCTTATATCTCCAATAAACTACTTATTCAATGTATCAATATTTAGTGGTTACTTTCCTGAAGTTTGGAGGAAATCTTATATTATACCTTTGTTTAAATCCGGAAGCACGTCCAACATTTCCAATTATAGAGGTATTGCTAAATTAAGTGTTATTCCAAAACTTTTCGAAAAGATAGTTACTGAAATCCTTTCGCATCAAGTTGTATGTTATCTTTCGTCATTTCAGCATGGATTTAGAAAAGGATGTTTCACTACTACTAACCTTTTGGTGTTCGCAACCTCAGTTATAACCGCATTTGATTCCGGTTTACAGACAGACGCAATATACACAGATTTCAGTAAAGCTTTCGATAAAGTAAATCACGATTTCCTATTGTTCAAATTGTATAAACTCGGATTTTCTCCTGTTTTCCTTAAATGGATTTCCACATATCTTAAAAATAGAGGCCAATGTGTATTATTCAGAGAATGTACATCAAAAACCATTCCTGTTTTATCTGGTGTTCCACAAGGCAGTCATCTCGGCCCCTTATTATTCCTAATATTTATAAATGATTGCATTAAGAATTCTAGAATATTAATGTATGCTGATGATGTAAAGCTGTTCCATAGCTTTAACTATTCCTATCAATGTTCCCTACTCCAATCAGATCTTGACAATCTTTATGATTGGTGTATGATGAATCTAATGGATCTGAATTTAAGAAAGTGTAAACACATGATGTTCTACAGAATAAGTCCAGTACTCTGTAGATACACAATAAATGAATATCAACTTGATCTAGTCGAAGAATTTCCTGATCTAGGTGTGTTGATTGATTGCAAACTATCCTTTAATTCTCACGTTTCGCAAATCGTTAATAAGGCAAAAGGAGTTCTAGGTTTCCTTAATCGCTGGGGAAGAGTTTAATAATTCTTACGTTTCTAAGCAAATATTCACATCTCTTGTAAGACTAATCCTGGAATGTGCTTCCGTGGTCTGGGATCCTCAATACGAAGTTCATATAATGAAAAATGAATTGGTCCAGAAACAATTTCTCTTATTTTGTCTTCGTAATCTTCCATGGAATCCTAATATTAATTTACCATCATATGAAAGTCGATTACAGCTTATTGATCTACCTACTGTTGAAAGTAGGAGAAAATATATGAATATTTCATTTGTAATTAATTTAGTAAACTGTTCAATTAATTCTGAGTTCCTGCTTCGTAAGATCGAATTCGTAATCCCAAATCGTCCAACTGGAAATTATACTCCTTTAAAAATAAAATATTTTCGAACCAATTATGCCAACTTTGATCCCATGAGACGTATATGCAATCAATTCAACAGTTTCTATCCATATATTGATTTCTCATTAAAGCTAATCCGCATTAAGAGGAGTATTTTTAACTTAGTTAAATGATAAGTTTTTGTTATTGAATGATTATGAAAATATTTTATTGTAAATAGCTTTAAGAAATTGTAATTTCATTGGCTATTAAATAAATAAATAAATAAGAATATAACAACAGAAACAAAAATAAATACAACAGCAAAAACGATGTAGTATATAAAAAGTGTGTTCAGATTCACAAAGTATAATGTCAAGAAGAAGGCGTAAAATGTTATGAATGGGTAAAAATTAACCATTTTGCTAAAATGTGTTTTCTAAAAAGAAGGGCGGTCAAACAAATGGTTACTGATGGCGAAACAGAAGAAGAGTAAGAAGACTTATTTGTAGGAGTTGTTAACAAAAATAATAAAAAAGCAACAGAATGGAATGTGGATGTAAAATTAAATGATCAAAAGGTTTTATACCAAATTGATACTGAAGCACAGGCGGATATTATGCCAATAGTTACCGCCGATACAACAGATTATTTTATGGAAAATAAGTAGTATAAGTTTAAAATATTAGAAAAATTGTCAACATAAATTTAATGTAAATAAGTAATAAAACATCGTATTAGAAATTGAATGTTTATTAAGGAAGATGATAAATACCAAAAATAATAATATTGATTAAGTTAAAATAGACATTTTTTGTTTGTTTTGTTATTTTAAATTCATTAATAGAAATATATGAATGCTTAGAAAGGTATAAAGATTTACTTAAATTTGGGAAGTGTGGCCACCCTATTAAAAATAAAAAATATTTATGAATTATTTTTATAAAAATATTTTGTGTATAGATATTATTAAAGTAATTATTCACGCAAAGCTAAAGGCAAAAGTTGCAAGTTTGTAAAAATATAGTCATATATACGATAAATTGGAAATATAAAAGTTTAAAGGCGCATATTTCTGAAATGAGGCATGATATTGAATTTAATCTTTTTGCAAAAGATCGAAATTTATATATGCTAAAGGATAAGCTTAATTTGGAATATATATTTTTAAAACTTCTTTCGCTATTTAGAAATAAACCAAACAAAAGGCCCAATTTGGGGTTTTTGGAGAAAATACATATTTTTAAAACTTCTTTCGCTATTTAGAAATAAACCAAACAAAAGGCCCAATTTGGGGTTTTTGGATAAAATACAAATGTTTTAATTGTAATAACATATTTGTTTATAAAGATATCTTAATGAAATATGCAGGAAATATGGATCTTATTAATATAAATAAAAGCACGTTAACCAAATTTAATCAAGGGTAGGGTTTTCCTGAATTCCCAAAAAAAACTAATGAAAATTCCCAATAATGGGATTTTTTACATTTTTGGCTATAGAATCCACATTTTGCCGAAATCCCGTAGATTATGATTTAAAATTTTTAACAACATACTGAAGATTCTTAAAATATATTCAGCTTGTCGATTCGTGCTTTGGGATTTGAGAAAATGTGGTCTAAAATCAAAACTTTCATATAAAATGGGTCGAATTCGGGAGGGTGTGTACCATGACCTATTGAAGACCAAGAACACGCAAAATTATGGTGCTTAAAAATTCAAACGCAAAGAACTCGAATGTTTTTTTTAGGTCTTATCAGGGCCTACAATAATATATAAAAATATTTGAAATCGGACGAGAAAAAAAATTTGGCGAATAATTAGAAAAATTTTATGTCAGAGGTACCTAATTTTGAGCCCCGTTAGCTCCGCCCCTGAGGGGTTTGTTGTGCCCCTCTTCTAAACTTAACATTGTACACTCCTCTGCTACGTCTGCACCAAATTGTATTAAAATCCAACCAGCCGATCAGGAGTTACAAATTTATTTCCAAAAAATTTCGATTCTGCCCCACTGTGCAACGGTGAGATACGAGTAAGAAGTTTATAAGAAACCAAGATACTTCATAGTTTTAGATGATAATGGGTCCCGTTTTGCGAGAAGTTTAGAACATATTAGAAAATCTCCCATGAATAATTTACCTATTAATTTGAAAATTTTATCAACAGTGTGATATTGGTCATTATAAAGGGCACAATGAGAACCGGGATTTAGTATTAGATCATAATGTTGGGAGTGATTCTCAAAATAAACAATATATAACACGTAGTAGTAGAATAAAGAAAAGACCAGAAAAACTCATTACAAATTGAGTTTAATTATTTTATAATAAATATTTTTATTAAATTGTTTTATTAAGATTTTTTGTATTTTATATTATTTGTAAAGGGAAATGTTGTGTAGTTATTATGTTTGTGTATAAGTATTACACTTGAATTTAGTTAATAATACTTTAGGTTGTATGTTTCACATTTGCCTTGTAATATTTACGATATAAAACTAGTTTGCAAGCTTTTCACGATAAAGCAAATAAAGCACTTCTGTTAAACTTCTTAAATGAAAAAGACATATATTTTTATTATCAAATATAAAACAATCTCCGCTCCAAATGATTGTTTTACAAGATTAAACTAAAATCGCGATTTCGAAAAAAATCTATCTTAAACCAACGATATATGCATGTAGAAATACAAAATGTGAATTTATGAGTGTGCCTACCAATGCATAGTGGGACAGAATTGAAAATATTTGGAAATAAATCTGTAACTTCTAATCACATTTCACATTTGCGTAGCTCAAGAGTGGGCTCAAAGTTTTGTATATTTTTTATCTTCATAAAACTCTCCCATCTTGTGAAAAATTTCGTTGTCTGGAATAAATCGAAGATAGTGGAGAGGGCAGCGCAATGACTTGATCTGTGTCATAAAAAGCATCAATGGTCTACATTATTCGGTATTTTCCGACCTACAAAATAAAATATTCCGTAAAATATTCCAATTTGCTACATGCTTATAATTGGAGATATGGTGGAGTGAAGCGAAATGGGACTAGGTCTACTAAATATTATTTATATAAAAATAAATTTTAAGTTATTAAAAAGTTGATTTGTATAGAGTAAATTTCCAAATATTGGAAATTATTGGAGAAATTACATAAATACAATTGGAATAATAGTGGACTGAGTTAAAGACGGGAAGAAGTGCAAGTTGGGAAATCCAAAACACTTGTTTATCGTCAATTTAAAACATAAATGAATATGATTACACGCTTCTTTACTGAAAAATATAGAGGTTTATAAATAAATAACTTTGTTTCTATTATTTTTTCTATCACGGTATAAGGTGTGTGGCAAAATTATAAGATCACTTATATTTGTTCCATGTATGAAAAAGTTCAATGGGTATTTGATAACACTACTAGCTAAAGTACTTATTATTAGAACGTGTTTCTATATTCACCGTTTGGTATCATTTATTTGACATTTGATTCTTTATAGACAAAAACAGTTAAAATGTGCACTTTCCAATTGATCAAAATTATGAGTTAGTCCACTTTTTCTACTAAAATCAAATTTTTGTCAATTTATTCCTTGACCACTTTCATTTATTGATTTATAGAGATTATTAGAAATTGACTTATTTTAATTCCAGAAGTGCTCCTAGAAATTCATCTACTTTTACCTATCCCACTAAATTATACCGTCATTTTCTAGGAAAAAAGTGAACAATTAATCCTAAAATGCTATAAATTTTCCAGGAAAAACTGCACAGTTAATAGTAAAATGATATAAATAAAATTAAATTAACATTAAAATTTGGTATTAGCGTGGCATATTTTCGGGTTTTCTAGTAAAATTCAAAAAATCTCATTATACTACAAATCGCGATTTCTAAAAATTTTGCAAAAAATGCGGATCGAATCTAAATTATTTCTCCATATATAATACGAAAATATATATTATTTGAGTTTATTACAAAGAAATGCTATTTAATATTGTAAACATTTTTTACCCAAAAGATTCTTTTTTTTTTTTTGTCCATAAAATATTTGTTTTTCGAAATTTTTTGATGCGCCTCCATATTTCCATTTAGCATAACAAACCTCAACTATTTATGCCAATTATGCTAAATTTCGTGCTGTCAATGCGATGTACCTTAGTAAAATCTGACAAAAGTGTCCCGTTTTCAACTATCAACGACATTTGACTTAAATTTATGGTCACGATCAACTATATTGTAGAAATTGCAATTTTCTATATAAAAATACAAAAACAAAAAGTGAAATTTTTGCACAATTTTCAAAAAAATAAAAATTAATTTTAATGCTCCTTTGATTTTATTGTGTAAAATAACAAAAAAAAAAAACTAAGTTAACACCATAATTCATGCTATTCCATTAGAAATGAATGTGCCTCGCGAAAAACTGAGTCTTTTAAAAATGTTCACTCTTGTCTTCCAAATTTTGAAGCAAGATATAGCGCAAAATATGTATAATTACCCAAAACCAGAAAAATTTTAAAAATGTTGTCATCAAAATTTGATTACCCTGTATGAAACTGTTGAAAGTTTGTATAACAACAAAAAAATGTAGAATTTATCCACAAAGTTTATGTAAGATCGCATGAGATCAAAAAGTATAAACACACTAACAAACAGTGTAGAAAAATAGGAAAAAGTTTTTTCAAAGTTTTTAAACTTTGAATAACAATCATGATTATAAAATTAAACCTATGGGATAAAAATTTGCACTCTATTAGTTTGTGAGTCAGTTTCAGACAGGTTAAAATTTTTAATATTTCAAAAATTTTAACATATTTTATTTATTTATTTGAAGCGTAAGTGCATATGTATGTATTGAATTTTCCACATACATTCACATTGTATATATTTTAAAAAAACAATGCGACATAAACCTACCCACTCTGTCGAAAGCTGTCATGCCACTGAACGATTTTTTTTTCTTTGTTTTGCTCTCTAAGGTAAGTGCTTCGTTGACTTAAGACTACAGCAATACAACTATTGAAATTAACTAAATCTGAAAAAACACCAGACAAAACCAAAAGAAAATGTAAAAGAATAGAAAAACAAAAAATTCAGGGTCAAAAAAGAAAATGGCTACATTTATTTTAATTTAATTTGTGTTCCGACTGAACAACAAATACACACACGTTTGCCAGTTAAGACCAAAATCTAACTAATTGTTGATAAAATAATTTCTTATTGGTATATTTTATTTTCCTTGCAATTGGATTTGTGCAGACTTGTTCTTGCGTCCCACGAAATTTGAAAATTTAGTGAAAATTGGAATTTTATTAAGAAAACAACGTTTGAAAATTAATATATTGTTTTTGTGTCCGTGCTTGAAGAAACTATGACTAATGTGCGTACTTGTGATTAAAATTAAATACAGTTATATATTTGTAAAGAAATGAAACAATTATTTATTTAATAAAACTTAAAAATATTGCTTACATATAAACAAGTTTAAAAAATAAAGAAAAACGGTAAGTTATCATGTTACCATTATGTCTGACGGGAAACAATTGATAAATAAGTTTTGTTCCAAAATTATTCCTGAAAAATATAAATATATGTAATGGTGTGTATCAATTTTATTTTTAAGTATGAATTATTTGTATTTTTTTAGTCGTTTCTCTTCTTAAAATACAGCAAAAACAATATACATAAGTATTTTAAAAGTAATAACAGAATAAATAAATGTGAAAATAATAATGTTACATAAATTATAGTTAACATGTTAAAAGTAAAAGTACTTTGTTCTGAATACGTTTGCAATTTTAAATATTTGCATTTTTTATTTATTATATTTTTAAATCTTTATTAGCAACATTTTTATAATTTGTATTTTTCAAACTAGTTTGAATAATGATAAAAACTAAAAAAGGATTTTTATAATTTTATTTCTAAGTTCTGGTGTCATAAACTGCATACTTATTGCATGTGGGTTGGTTAGCGTTCCAAAAATAACTTAAAAACGTAATTGTTTACAAATTTTCAATGGCAAATAAGTTTGAAATCGTAAATTGCCTTGTTGTCTCTGTATTTTCTGTGCCGCTACACACTTCATCAGCAATCGTGGTGTCTTATCCATTTTGGATTCGTTGAAACCTAAACATGGCGCCCGCCTTGCACTGGGTACAATTTGGAGGGACTCAATTGGCAGCGCCAGGCGTTTTAGGCAAGTAAAAGAGAAAGATTGAACCTAGAAAATTTTCAATATTTGTTTGTGTATCCCCTCTAGTCTCTCTCACTCTCTGTCACAATAACTGATTTTTGACAGAATTTAATACTAAATTTAGATAATACACCAAAAACTAATTTATTCAAAATTTTCTTTAATTTAAACATTTTAGTGATTCGTTGTATTTTGCAAAATACATAATTACAACACAGTACAATGCGAACTTGTATACGAAATAAGACCAACAGAAATTAAAATACACCAAAACTCCAAAAAATCGTACAAAAATTTCGATAGAAAAAAAATTTCATCCAATTATAGCTGAAAATTAGTGAGCAAAAGTTATTAAAATACATTTATATGTATTGTTTTAATTTGTAGCAATAATTTGTTAAAAAAATTTTTACGAAAAAGTTAAAATATGAAAAATACTCCACGAGTACAAAGAAATAATCACATATTTACGATCTACGGTCAAAATTAGACAAATAATAAAAGGTCGTTTAGGAGTTTTTGCCTACTGAGATTTTTCTGTTGATCTTATTTAATAATCAAAATTTTTTTGAACATTAAATTTAGTAAATTTTTGAAGTAAAATTAAACAATTGAAGCATGGACGCGTATAAGGACGTATAAATCTGATTTTTCAAAATGCCTTTTTTGCATAAAATTGCTTTAGTAACCAATTTACATCTATTTATATAAAAACAATTTTAAAAATCCCTCAATTCTACCGGAACAATTACTTCAAAGACACAATTATATGGAATTTTTGTTTTTTCATACTAATTTTTATTTGGATTTTTAGGTGTTTCTGAATAAATGCAGTACAATCCATTATTGGAATGACACATAAACTTCAGAATAGGAAGCAGACATTTCAAAATTATGTTATATTTACTCATATTGCAAAAAAATTTTCTGTATTGTGAGTTTTAAAGCATCAAATTAAAGACATGTAAAAGGTTATGTATCCATCATTTTAATGATATAATAATATGATCTTTTGATTAATCTAAACAAGTAAGAAAGATATTTTCGGTCAAGCCCGTCCATATGATACCATATCCCACGAATAAAGAATATTACATTAATACTAACATTTATATGAATTTATGCACTTTCGGGAGACTCCCGAAAGTGGGCTTATATGGGAGCTTTGGTAAATTATGGAGCGATTATCATAAAATTTGTCACTGTGATTTCTACTTATATAAAACTTATTTGTGTCAAATATAAACTTGGGGGTCTTTCATGGACCTATGGTCAATTGTCGACCGGTTATTATAAGATTTGATGTAATTTATATTTCTGTAAAACATATGTATATGTAAAATTATTGTGATATTATCATTTTTTTGGCATTTATTATGGGCTTATATAGGGGCTATCGTCAATTATGGACCGAAATTGATAAAACTTTACACTAGAGTTTCTACTCATATAAAACTTATTGGCGTGAAATATTATTGTTATGTTGGCATTTATATGCGAGGGGCTTATATGGGAGCCATGATAAGTTATCTGCCGATCTTCCTGAAATTTGGCACACTGATTTCTGTTTATATACTTTGTCCGAATTTTAGTGAAGTCGTGAATAATATAAAACATTTATAAACATTCATTGCTTTTATTGTTCCATTTTAACTATTTTAAGTCGTAAGATTTGATAATTTCTAATATGAATTTTTTAGTGATACCTTGCATATAGATAAATGCTTAATAAATATTACCAAATATAGAAAAAAAATTAAGAAAATAAGAAAATTATTAAGATTTATGATTTTATAGTTTTTTAACATCTTCAGTTAAATTTTCTTTATTGTTTATACGCCCTTATATGCGTTCATGCTTCAACTTCAAAATTTATATCCGTTTTCTTTAGCAAATTTTGAGTGTACAACTGAATTTTTTTCTATTTTTCTGTTTAAATTTAAGTAAAGTTCAAAAATTGAAATTTCATTTAGATAAACACTTGTTGTAATAAGACAATAATGAATAATATATCGTATTTCGAAATTTAAAAATATATTTACTGATTTAATGAATGAACTAAATACAGTTAATTGAATGTGTAGATTTAAAAGTCTAAATTAACGCTATTGCACAATATATAGATCACTTGAAATTGATTTGGTTATTTTTAGTTTTATGGAATGGCTTTATTTTTTACATGGAAATAACATTGTAAATTTATGTGAATTGTAAATAAATAAATAAATAAAAAATGTATTAATTAATAATAACTCTACCTACAATGTTGATTTTTATATTTTATTTATTTTTTATTATTATTATTATTATTTTTTTTTTTTTTTTTTTTTGTAATTATTAATTGGCATTTTGTTTTATTGAAATGTTCATTGTTATGAAAATATATTTACCTTTAGTGTATTCAAACTACGTACTAAAATTCATACATACATAAACATGTTTATTTAATATAATTTATTTTTTGTTTATATTTCTATATTAAATTTATATTAAAAAATATGTGTGCATATAAATAAATGTATGTATTTCAAAAGTGCTATATGAAGTCGTGGTTAAAAACATTAGTATTTACTATAGTATTTTTCAAATACAAAAAAACAAACCGATATAAAATGATTGACATAACTAAGTGCAAATATTAAAAATTGCAAATGTTGTTCGACAATAATTTAATCAGTCTTTTAATAATAAATAAGTTTATATTAACTGTGTTTTTTGCTTAACATTTGTATAATATAAAAAGTAGTATAACAAAATAAAATATTAAAAATAAATCCAATAAATACTACATCCAAATAATCCACGACTTTATGTAGCATTTGGAAATACGTATAAGTATGTATACCTTTACACTTACATATACAAATACACATACATGTATACATATGTATACGCAATAACACTCCTGCACATAAACCTACTAAAAAATTTCTAAATAATTCGAATAGTTCGGCCCAAAATTTCATTTTATGTAGTTTTTTGGTATTTGGACGCATTTTCGTTTTTTACAGGGCATGAAAATTTAATATACATACGAATAAAACTTTACACTGTTTCTAATTTTCTGAACTTTTGTAATTTTAAATTCAAATATGACATTGTAGAATGTAGTGTATATATTTTTTTAATATTCTCGCATGTAATATATAATTATTATCAATTGGATATTAAATGAAGTATGTCTGAACAAAAAATTATTGTACAAAAATGTACTTTGCGAAATTTCTTAAAAGAAGATATACATAGGTATATCCTTTTATAATAATAATAATAATAATAATAATAATAATAATAATACATTTTTTAAAGCATAATATTAAGCCTTTAGAGGTAAAATTCAATATTTATAGGCAAAGGAACAAAACTTTGACAAATGATGAACATTTTATCAGTAATTATCGACATTTTTGGACAAGGTCTTATATGGTACATGTGACCAATATTGATCGATTCTTATGAAATTTCAAGGAATGATGATGACTTTTGACAAAATATCTTAAGTCGAGATAAGACAATTTTCAGATTTCAGTCAGCCGAATATTTTTTTTGTCCGTTATAAACGTCAGCATAAAGACATAATACCCCAATCAACTATATAATTTGTGTAACTTGATGTTAACATTCAACCAATTTGGTCAGAGAGGTTAAAAGTTAGATCAACTTTAATTTCGAATTCGTTGTTAAAATGCTTTCAAATACCAAATATAAATAAAATACTTGTTCATTTGCCAAATAGTTTTTCACATGTTGTTGGTATTTTAAAATTTAAAATTTGCTATAACACACCATTATAAAAAAGTTCAGATCTTTAATTTAACAACATAAACCAACGACATAATGATTGCAATCGCAAACTATACGCGGTGAATTGTACAACAATTAAAAATTAACTGCTACATACTTACACATATTTCTCATATTATAATGAACATACATACATTCATGCATACATACATGCATACATACATGCATACATACATACATAATTACATACTATATACAATTTTATGCAGCTTCTTTGGATTGTGCTTTGGTTTTCTTTAGTTATTTTATTCAATTTCATAAATTCTTATAAAATTTGGCACTGAGATTTTTATTTTAGTTGATATTTTTTCATTGCTCCATTAAATGAAAATTTTTGTGTTAATAATTGCTGATTATCACTGCAAATTATTTCGTCTTTATTCCTGGTACAAATTTGTACAAAAAAAAAAGAAAAAAAAAATAACATAACATAACTGTAATATTTCTTAAAGTTTGACACCCTTTATGAGTTTCAAGTAAATGCTGATATATCTTCCGAAATACTGTCAATTTTGTGAGTAATTTTGGATAACGGATTTGAGGAAAAAATTATTAAGCAGATAATATATGATGTATAAAATTATTCTTTAAATACTAAATTAACATCTTAAACATTAACATCTTAGGTTTAATATATCATCTTGAAAATATCTAGAATAAACAAATATTGTTATGCAAATTTTTTTACGCTTTACTACTACTTTATAAATATGTAGATATTTGCTCGAAATGCAAAAAAAAAAAAAACAAAAATCATCAACAAATTCCCTTACGTTGGGTATATACATGTACATTTTTTATGAAGACAAACGTCAAAACCGTGTAAAATGTACCAATAATAATCGAAATGGCGTCTTTTTTGAAGCAACGTTAAGACAAACTTGTCAGCCTCGAGCTCTGACGATTTTGTTTTAACGCTGCAATAATACTGATAGACTCGATGTTAAAATGTGCATGGCTTATTCCAGGCTCATATTGTATTAGTTTAGACTTTTTTTTAATTTAGCAAGCTAATTCAAAATCGTTAACACAAAAACAGTTACATTTAAATTACAATTTAAAGTGAAAAACTCATATGCTTAAAGGGGAGTTGAAATCGAGGATTGCTTTTGTTTATTTTTCAACATAAATATCTAAGACGAATTTGAAGTATTTCTCAAAAATTCATCTGTCACGATCAATTATTATGAATGCATAATTGTTACTTCTTCCAAATGATAAACGGTCAGATGCCCACCAAATATTGATTTGATTGTTAAAGACATAAACAAATTGATCTCGAAAATCTCGCTATATTTTCAGTTATAAAGAGAAGAATCAGGGAAACAGATTTGTGCCACTTTGAATGTACGTATAATTTGCAACTCATGATAAGTAGCTGTAATTGCACATTATTTCATATTATTTCATAACAAATATGAACTGAATGTTATTAGTTAAAAAAAATATATAAAATAAAACGAAAACTATAAATTAATTAAAAAAAATTCTACTTCGTATATTGTTCTTCGTTCATGTTTGTAACAACTTGCTTACCACATCCAAAAACTACTTCCTCCTCCTCTGCTAAATACTACTGCTACACTGTTATGATACGAATAATAAATAACGTTACTACTATTATTAAAACTACTACTACCACTCCTAAATAACTCTACCGTTCTTTTTGTTTACTTCAACTGTTAATTCAATATTTGTTTGTATTGAAATATAATTAAATTATGTACTCGTAACTAACAGAGCACTTCAGCATTCAAAGTATTAAACCTTATGCTAGTAGTAGCGCAACTATCTCCACCAATGTTACCAAAGAACTAATTGAATCCAAGAAGCTGCCTAAAGAAATGCTAGAAATTAATGAAATTCCCAAAACAACAGAAAAAATCTACTACACTAAAGACACTCCCTCATTTACAGAAATGAGTGAAAGTAGTCGAACGAAAACACCCAAAACCACAACTTTCAAAATATCACCAATAACAACAACATCAACGACAACATTACCAATTACAAAATCTACACAACAAGTTGAAAGCACGAACAAGACGAGGACAAAAAAAGCATCAACAGAATTGCAAGATACAACCGTAATGAGCGATAGGGACTATTTGGAGAAAATTATGAAATGTGGTGATGTTAAAAGGAAAATACAAGAACTAGAAACTCAGGGATTAGGTCAAATTGATAATGATAAACAATCAGATCGAGAATCTCTTGATAAAAGTGCCGACGTAAAAACTGTTGTATATGCAATTGAAGAAAAAATGTTGGGTACTACCGTGGAAGCAATACCTTTTGCTATAAGAAAACGCAAATCAAGTCGCACTGAATGTGATTTACCACAATTGGAAAATCAAATACTGACCGAAGTCGAAGTTCAATTAACACAGCTGACAACTTCAGAACCTCCCATCGATGTTGTTAAACTATCCCCAATCGAAGCAGTTGAAAAGGAATTCGAAAATCTAAGTGCTATCGATGAAATTGTTTGTGAAAAGATATGTCAAAAAAAGAAAATATTTGAAGTGTCGGAAGAATCCAAAACATTGGATGATTCTGATAAAGCTATATACTCGAAGAAGCCGACTTATATTAGTGACGAAAACGTAACATATACGGACATAGATTTAGATACAGGAAAAGTACAAGACAATTTACCCAAAGTTAAAGAAGTCGTAGAGGTATTTGAAAACAAAAATCCAACATTGACTGTGGAAGCAATCCCTTTTAGTCCAAGGAAACGAGAAAAACGACCTACAGATCTGGATATACCTGATGTAGAAAAACACATTTTATCAGAAACAGATGTTATTATAGAGAAACTTGCTCCCGCAAATAGCGTGATAAAGGTTCAAGCGCAAACACTAACTAGTCCCCAAATTTCTACACGTATTGAAGAAACATGTGAAATAGTATGTTCCAAACGTAGAATAAGTGAATTAGCCAAATTGTTTGATGTTCCATCCGGAACTGTACAAAAGCACACTCAGGAATATGTTAAACCTAATTTAGATATGATTGATTCCAAACCTAGTGATAGTATTGTAACTGAAGAGACTGTGAATGTAAGTCAATTACCGAAAGTAAATTTGACTTCCAAACAAGCTAGTATTAATAAACCATTAGATTATAAAAATACAATAGAACCCTTAGGTATACAGGAACCCTTAGACAATAAATATAAATTCAGTATTTCAAATGAAATTTGGGATAACACAAAAGATCTTAGCATTCAAACATCCACTGGCATGCACTTTCTAACAGACAGTGAAATAACAACTCATGGTCATCATGCAGTGAAAGAAATAAAAACCGCTGACAAAGTCCAAAGAAACTTGCAGTCAAGCAAAACGATTGTTACAAGTTTAACCCAAAGTGAAACATCATTAGAGACATTTTCAATAGCAGGCGACAAAGTTTTGAGCCAACTACCGACTACTTCAGATATCGACGAAGAAAGCATTCAAAACACTGTTAAACAAATTAAAAACTTCCTGATAATGGAGCCCACCTCATCACCATTTAACCTAACGGAAGATAGTACACCTAATACACCAGTAGATAAAATAGCAGAGGAACAAATTGTAACACAATCCATTGCAAATTCGAAGACGGGGATTAAAACTTCCAATGACACTTTCTTGAAAAAATTATACGAAAACAATCAAAAAATGTCACTTATACAGAAACAGAAAGATAGCTCTTTTGCAGACCATCACAAAAATTTGCCAGTTGATAATATATCGAAAATTATAATCACAGATTCAAAAGATAAAACATCATTTCCCATTCTGAGTTTACCAAAACAGCTGAATGAATCAAACAAGTTTATCATATACCAACAACTATCTGAGATGGATTTAATTAAATCAACAGAAAAAGAATCGACTCCATTGAAAGAATCACCCTTTTTAAACAATATTAGTACCGAAAAACTAAAATCTCTTTCAGATTCAATAAAATCTCATAAGACAACAATATTAAGTGATGATTCTAGAAATACATATGACAAAACAGAACTGCCTTCAGTTGACAAATTAAAATTTCCACTTAATTTAAAAAAACCTCCAAAACAAACATCTGGTGACGACTCTGTAGATAATTTTGATTTCAGAACTTTAGGTCTGCCAAAACCATCTGACAAACAAAAATTGCATAGCACTGACAAACCAAAATTTCCAATAAATTCAACCAAATCTCTTAAGAAACCAATGTTCGGTGACGATTCAGAAGACAATTTGGATGCAAAACTATCAGGTTTACCTGACAAACCCAAATTTCCTATAGATGCAACCAAATCTCCTAAGAAGCCAATGTTTGGTGACGACTGTGAAGATGATTTTGATGCAAGAATTTTAGGTTTAACAAAACCATATAAAAGACCAGAATTTCCTGCTTCAGACAAACCAAAATCTATTCTTGATTCAACAAACTTCTTTACCAAACCAACAATCGGTGATGATTCTAAAGCTGAGTTGGATTCAAAACTTTTAGGTTCAAAAAAGTCATCTGATAAACCAGAACTGCCTACTACTGCAAAATATCTTACGAAACCAATGTTCGGTGATGATTCTGAAGGTGATTGGGATGCAAAATTAGCTTTAAAAAAACAATCCAATAAACCAGAATTGCCTGCTAGTGACAGACCAAAATCTCCTCTTGATTTAATAAAATGCCTTTTCAAACCAATATTCGGTAATAATTCTGAAGCAGAATTTGATTCAAAATATTTAGCTTTACCAAAGCCATCTGGTATACCTAGTACTAACAAACCAAAACCTACTACAGATTCTGACAAACTTCCTAGGAAACTAATACAGGATGAAGATACTGACGATGATGTGGTTGCAAGACTTTCAAGTTTGACAAAACCAGGTGAAAAACCAGAAACGCCTAGTGCTGAGAAACTGAAGCCTCATATAGATTCAACAAAATGTTATACAAAACAAATATTCGGTGACAAGTCTGAAGATGTTCTTGAATCAAAATCAGCTGACAGATCAGAATTGCCTAGTACTGACATACCGATATCTCCTCTTGACTCAACAAAATCTCCTAATAAACCAATATTCGGAGATGATTCTGAAAATGATTTTGAATCAAAACCTGCAGGTTTAACAAAACCAGCTGAAAAACCAGAAACACCTAATACTGAGAAACTGAAGCCTCTTATATATTCATCAAAATTTCATACAAAACAAATATTCGGTGATGATTTTGAAGATGTTCTTGAATCGAAACTTTCAGGTTTGCAAAAATCAGCTGACAGACCAGTATTGCCTAGTACTGACATACCGAAGTCTCCTCTTGATTCCACAAAATCCCCTAATAAACCAATATTCGGAGCTGATTCCGAAGATGATTTTGAACCAAAACCTGCAGGTTTAACAAAAATAGCTGACAAACCAGAAACGCCTTGTACTGACAAAACAAAATCTCCTATAGATTCTACCAAACTTCCTACGAAGCCAATTCCGGAGGACGATTCTGAAGGTGATGTAGTTGATAGATTGTTAGGTATGCCAAAATCAGCTGACAAACCAAAATCGCCTAATACTGACAAACCGAAGTCTCCTATAAATTCAACAAAATCTAATATGAAACCAGCACTCGGTGACAATTCTGAAGATGATATTGAATCACAACTTTCAGGTTTGCAAAAGCCATCTGACAAAACAAAATATCGTATAGATTCAACAAAAGCTCCTACAACACCGATGTTTGGTGACGATACTGAAGCTGATTTGGATTCAAAACTTATAAGTTTATCAAAGCCATCTGACACTCCAGATCTGCCTACCACAGATCAAACAAACTCTTCCAACAAACCAATATTCCGTGACGGTTCTCAAGACTCAAAACCTGCAGGTTTGAAAAAATCAACTGACAAACCGGAATTTCCCAGTACTGACATACCGAGGTCTCCTGTTGGTTCCACAAAATCCCATAACAAACAAATATTCGGTGAAGATCCTGAAGAAGATTTTGAATCAAAACTTTCAGGTTTGATAAAACCAGCTGCCAAATCAGAAATGCCTAGTACTGACAAACTAAAATCTATAGATTCAACCAAATTTCCTGTGAAACCAATACCGGATGATGATTCTGAAGATGATGTGGTTGCTGACAAACCAGCATTGCCCAGTACTGACAAACCAAAATCTCCTCCTGATTCAACAAAATCAATTACCAAGTCAATATTCGGAGACGATCCTGAAGATGATTTTGAATCAAAATCATCAAGTACGCAAATACCATACCATATTACAGATTCTAACAAATTTCCTACGAAACCAATACTGGATGATGATTATGAAGCTGATGTGGTTGCAAGACTTTTAGGTTTGCCAAAATCAGCTGACAAACCAGATCCGCCTAGTACTGAGAAACCAAAGCCTCCTCTAGATTCAAAACAATCTCACACAAAACCAATATTCGGTGACGGTTCTGAAGATAATTTTAAATCAAAAGTTTCAGGTTTGCAAAACCTAGCCGACAAATTAGAACTAGCTGTTTCTGACAAACCAAAATCTCCTCTAGATACAACAAAAGCTCCTACAAAACTAATGATTGGTGATAATACTGAAGCTGATTTGGATTCAAGAGCCATAGGACCAACAAACTCTTCTAACAAACCAATATTCGGTGACGATTCTGAATATGATTTGGATTCAAACCCAAACAAACCAAACCATCAAACAAAACCATCAAACCAACCATCAAACAAACCAGAAAACCTTAGTACTAGCAAAATAAAATCTCCTCTAGTTTCAAAAAAATCTCCCAGGAAGTCAATTTATAGTGATAATTTTGAAGATGATTTAGATGCAGAATCTTTAGGTTTACCAATATTAGCTGACAAAACAAAATTGCATGTTTCTGAAAAACCAAAATCTACTCTAGATGCAAAAAAAGCTTCTACAAAACCAAAGTTTGGTGACGATACTGAATATGATTTGAATTCAAAACCATTAGGTTTGCCAAAACCATCTGATAAACTAGAGTCGCCTAGTACGGACAAAACGAAATTTCTCTTTGCATCAACAAAATCTCCTACAAAAATAAAATTTGGTGACGATTCTGAAGATGATTTGGGTACAAAAAGTTCAGATTTGCCAAAACAATCGGACAGTCAAGAATTGCCTAGTGCTGACAAAACGAAATCTCCTCTTGACTCAACAAAAACTCTTACAAAATCAAAACTTTCAGATTCGACAAAACCAGCTGAAAAACCAGAGATGCCTGGTATTGGCAAATTAAAATCTCCTATAGACTCTACCAAACTTCCTAAGAAACTAATACTTGATGACATTTCTGAAGACAACTTGGCTGAAAGACCTTCAGATTTACGAAAGCTATCTGATAATCCCGAACTGACTAGTAATGCAAATCCAAAATCTCTTCTAGATTCAAAAAAATCTCATAACAAACCAATATCCGATGACGATTCAAAAGAAATCTCAAAATCTCCTCTAGATTTAACAAAATCTTCTACAAAGCCAATATTCGGAGACGATTCTGAAGACGACTCTGAGTCAAAACTTTCAGGTTTGCCAAAATCACCTGACAAACCGGATTTGCGTAGTACAAACAAACCAAAATTTTCTATAGTTTCTAATAAACTTCCTACGAAACCAATACTCGTTGACTATTCTGAAAATGATTTTGAATCAAAACCTGATGGTCCAGAATTGCCTATTACTGACAGACCCAAATCTCCTATATACTCAACAAAATCTTGTATGAAACCAATGGTCGGAGACAATTCTGAAGTTGATTTCGATGCGAAAATTTCAGGTTTACTAAAGCCTGCCCTCAAACCCGAAATGCATAGTACTGAAATGTCTAGTACTGACAAACTGAAATCTCCTCTTGACTCAACAATATCTACTACGAAACCAATATTCCGTGAAAACTCTAAAAACAATTTGAATGCAAGACTTTCAGGTTTACCAAAAACATCTGATAAGGCAGAAATATTTGCTTCCGATAAACCAAAATCTCTTCTTGATTCAAAAAATTCCCTAACGAAAAAAATATACGATGACGATTCTGAAGGTGATTTTGAATCAGAACCCTCAAGTATGAGAAAACCATATGACAAACTTGAAATGCCTAATACTAATAAACCAAAACCTACTAGAGATTATAACAAACTTCCTATGAAACTAATATTGGATGATGTTTCTGATGATGATGAGGTTGCAAGACCAATTGAAAAACCAGAAAAGCCTAGTACTGAGAAACCGAAGACTTCTCTAAATTCAACAAAATCTCATACAAAACAAATATTTGGTAACTATTCTGAATTTGATTTTGGATCAAAACCTTCAGGTTTGCAAAAGCTATCTGACAAAAGAGAACTGCTTGTTTCTGACACACCAAAATTTCCTCCAGATACAACAACATCTCTTACAAAACTAATGATTGGTGGTGATACTGCAGCTGATTTGTATTTAAGACTTATAGGTTTACCAAAGCCATCTGAAAAACCAGAATTGCCTACTACATTTACAATGAACTCTTCTAACAAACAAATATTCAGTGACGATTCTCAAGATCATTTTGAATCAAAACCTGCAGGTTTGCCAAAATCAGCTGACAAACTAGAATTGTCTAGCACTGACAAACCAAAATTTCCTATAGATTCTAACAAATTTTCTTCGAAACCAATACCGGAGGACGATTCTGAAGACGATGTGGTTGATAGATTTTTAGGCATACCAAAACCAGCTGACAAACCAAAATCGCCTAGTACTGACAAACCGAAGTCTCCTGTAAATTCAACAAAATCTCATACGAAACCAGCACTCGGTGACGATTCTGAAGATGATATTGAATCAAAACTTTCAGGCTTGCAAAAGCCATGTGACAAACCAGAACTGCCTGCTTCTGACAAACCAAAATCTCCTCTAGATTCAACAAAAGCTCCTATAAAACCAATGTTTTCTGATGATACTCAAGCTGATTTGGATTCAGGATTTGTAGGTTTAGCAAAGCCATCTGACAAACCAGAACTGCCTACTACTGATCCAACAAACTCTTCTAACAAGCCAACATTCGACGATGATTCTCAAGATGATATTGAACCCAAACGTGCAGGTTTAAAAAAACTAGTTGACAAACCAGAATTGTCTAGTACTGAGAAACCAAAATTTCCTATACATTTTAACAAACTTCCTACGAAACCAATACCGGAGGACGATTCTGAAGATGATGTGGTTGATAGATTTTTTGGCATGCCAAAACCAGCTGACAAACCAAAATCGCCTAGTACTGACAAACTGAAGCCTCCTATAGATTCAACAAAATTTCATACAAAACAAATATTCAGTGAGAATTCTGAAGATGTTCTTGAATCGAAACTTTCAGGTTTACCAAAATCAGCTGACAGACCACTATTGCCTAGTAATGACATACCGAAATCTCCTCTTGATTCCACAAAATCCCCTAATAAACCAATATTCGGAGATGATTCTGAAGACGATTTTGAACCAAAATCTGTAGGTTTAACAAAAATAGCTGACAAACCAGAAACGCCTTATACTGACAAAGCAAAATCTCCTACAGATTCTACCAAACTTCCTACGAAACCAATACCTGTGGACGATTCTGAAGATGATGTGGTTGAAAGATTTTTAGATATGCCAAAATCAGCTGACAAACCGAAATCGCCTAGTACTGACAAACCGAAGTCTCCTATAAATTCAACAAAATCTAATATGAAACCTGCACTCGGTGACGATTCTGAAGATGATATTGAATCAAAACTTTCAGGTTTGGAAAAGTCATCTGACAAACCAGAACTGTCTGATTCTGACAAACCAAAATCTTCTCTAGATTCAACAAAAGCTCCCACAAAACCGATGTGTGGTGATGATACTGAAGCCGATTTGGATTCAAGACTTATAGGTTTACCAAAGACATCTGACACACCGGATCTGCCTACCACTGATACAACAAACTATTCTAACAAGCCAATATTCGGTGACGGTTCTCAAGATAATTTGGAATCAAATCCTGCAGGTTTACCAAAATTAAGTAACAAACCGGAATTTCAAAGTACTGACATACCGAGATCTCCTGTCAGTTCCACAAAATCCCATAACAAACCAATATTCGGAGATGATTGGAAAGATGATTTTGAATCAAAACCTGCAGCTTTGACAACAGCAGCTGACAGACCAGGAGTGCATAGTACTGACAAACCAAAATCTCTTATAGATTTTACCAAACTTCCTACGAAACCAATACTGGAGAACGATTCTGAAGATGATGTGGTTGATAGATTTTTAGGTAAGCCAAAACCAGCTGACAAACCAAAATCGCCAAATACTGACAAACCAAAGTCTCCTATAAATTCAACAAAATCTCATTCGAAACCAGCACTCGGTGATGATTCTGAAGATGATATTGAATCAAAACTTTCAGGTTTGCAAAAATCAGCTGACAGACCAGTATTGCCTATTACTGAGATACCGAAATCTCCTCTTGATTCCACAAAATTCCCTAACAAACCAATATTCGGAGATGATTCTAAAGATGATTTTGGATCAAAACCTGTAGCTTTGACAAGACCAGCTGACAGACCAGGAGTGCCTAGTACTGACAAACTAAAATCTCCTATAGATTTTACCAAACCTCCTACGAAACCAATACCGGATTATGATTCTGAAGATAATGTGGTTGCGAAACTTTTAGGTATGTCAAATCCCGCTGACAAACGAGAATTGCCTAGTACTGACAAACCGAACTCTCCTCTAAATTCTACAAAATTCCATATAAAACTAATACATGGTGACGATTCTGAGGATGATAATGAATCAAAACTTTCAGGTTTGCAAAAGCTATCTGACAAACCAGAACTGCCTGCATTTGACAAAACAAAATCTCCTCTAGCTTCAAAAGCTCCTACAAAACCAATGTCTTTTGATGATAATGAAGCTGATTTGGATTCAGGATTAGTACGATTAGCAAAGCCATTTGACAAACCAGATCTGCCTGATCCAACAAACTATTCTAACAAACCAATATTCGGTGATGATTCTCAAAATGATTTTGAACCCAAACATGCAGGTTTGACAAAACTAGCTGATAAACCAGAATTGCCTAGTACTGAAGATGAACCAAAATTTCCTATAGATTCTAACAGACCTACGAAACCAATACTCGTTGACGATTTTGAAAATGATTTTGAATCAAAACCTGATGAACCAGAATTGCCAATCGCTGACAGACCCAAATCTCCTATATATTCAACAAAATCTTGTAGGAAACCAAATTTCGGGGACAATTCTGAGAATGATTTCGATACTAGACTTTCAGGTTTACTAAAGCCAGCTCTCAAACACGAAATGCATAGTACTGACAAACTGAAATCTCCTCTTGACTCAACGAAACCAATCTTCCGTGAAAACTCTGAAAAAAATTTGGATGCAAGACTTTCAGGTTTACCACAAACAGCAGACAAGGCAGAAATATTTGCTTCCGATAAACCAAAATCTCTTCTTGATTCAAAAAATTCCCTAACCAAAAAAATATGTGATGGCGATTCTGAAGATGATTTTGAATTAAAACCCTCATGTATGCAAAAACCTAATGAAAACCCCGAAATGCCTAGAACCAATAAACCGAAACCTATTAGAGATTCTGACAAACTTCCTATGAAACTAATTATTGATGATGATTTTGAAGATGATGCGGTTGTAAGACTTTTAGGTTTGCCAAAATCAGCAGGCAAACAAGAACCTCCTGGTACTGAGAAATCGAAGCCTCCTCCAGATTCAATAAAATCGCACACAAAACCAATATTCGACAAACCAGAACTTCAAGCTTCTGACAAACCAAAATCTCCTATATACTCAACAAAAGATCCTATAAAACCACTGTTTTTTGATGACACTGAAGCTGATTTGGATTCAGGATCTTTAGGTTTGCCAAAGCCATCTGACAAATCAGAAATGCCTACTACTGATCCAACAAACTCTTCTAACAAACCAATATTCGGTGACGACTCAAAACATGATAATGACCCAAAACCTGCAGGTCTGACAAAACTAACTGACAAGCATGAATTTTCTAGTACTGACAACCCTAAATTTCCTATAGATTCTAACAAACTTCCTACGAAACTAATACTTGTTGACGATTCTGAAAATGATTTTGAATCAAAGCCTGATAAGCCGGAAATGCCTATTACTGATAAACCCAAATATCCTAGATATTCAACCAACTCTTGCACGAAACCAATCTTCGGAGATAATTCTGAAAGTGATTGCGATGCTAGACTTTCAGATTTACTAAAACCAGATGTCAAACACGAAATGCCTATTATTGAAATATCTAGTACTGACAAAATAAAAATACCGAAGCCTCCTCCAGTTTCCACAAAATCTCACACAAAACCAATATTCGGTGACGATGCCAAACCAGAAGTGCCTGCTTCTGAAAAACAAAAATCTCTTCTAGATTCAACAAAAGCTCCTACAAAACCGATGTATGGTGAAGATACTGAAGCTGATTTGGATACAAGACTTATAGGTTTATCAGAGCTATCTGACATATCAGATCTGCCTACCACTGATCCAACAAACTCTTCTAACAAACCAATATTCGATGACGGTCCTCAAGATGATTTGAAATCAAAACCTGCAGGTTTGCCAAAATCAACTGACAAACCGGAACTTCCAAGTACTGGCATACCGAGATCTCCTATCGGTTCCACAAAATCCCATAACAAACCAATATTCGGAGATGATTTTGAATCAAAACATGCAGCTTTGACAAGACCAGCTGATAGACCAGGAGTGCCTAGTACTGACAAACCAAAATCCCTTACAGATTTTACCAAACTTCCTACGAAACCAACAACAGACTACGATTCTGAAGATGTTGCGAGACTTTTAGTTCTCTCAAATCTCGCTGACAAACCAGAATCGCCTAGTACTAACAAACCGAAGTCTCCTCTAAATTCAACAAAATTCCGTACAAGATCAATACTCGGTGACGATTCTGAGGATAATACTAAATCAGAACTTTCAGGTTTGCAAAAGCTATCTGACAAAACAGAACTGTCTCCTTCTGATAAAACAAAATCTGCTCTAGCTTCACCAAAAGCTCCTACAAAACCAATGTCTTTTGATGATACTGAAGCTGATTTAGATTCAGGATTAGTAGGATTAGCAAAGCCATTTGACAAACCAGGTCTGCCTGATCCAACAAACTCTTCTAACAAACCAATATTCGGTGATGATTTTCAAAATGATTTTGAACCCAAACATGCAGGTTTGACAAAACTAGCTGACAAACCAGAATTGCCTAGTACTGAAGATGAACCAAAATTTCCTATAGATTCTAACAAACTTCCTACGAAACCAATACTCGTTGACGATTTTGAAAATGATTTTGAATCAAAACCTGATACACCAGAATTGCCAAATGCTGACAGACCCAAATCTCCTATATATTCAACAAAATCTTGTATGAAACCAAATTTCGGGGACAATTCTGAAGGTGATTTCCATGCCAGACTTTCAGGTTTACAAAAACCAGATGTCACACCTGAAATGCCTAGTACTGAAATATCTAGTACTGACAAAATGAAACCACCTCTTGACTCAATAAAATCTCCTAAGAAACCAATATTCCGTGAAGATTTTAAAAATGCTTTGGATGCAAGAGTTTCAGGTTTATCAAGGGCATCCGACAAACCAGAATTGTCTGCTACTGAGGGACCAAAATCTCCGCTTGATTCAATAAAATCCCTTACCAAACCAATATTCGGTAATAATTCTGAAGCAGAATTTGATTCAAAATATTTAGGTTTGCCTAAGCCGTCTGGTATACCTAGTACTAACAATCCAAAACCTACTACAGATTTTGACAAACTTCCTACGAAACTTATACTGGATGAAGATACTGAAGATGATGTGGTTGCAAGACTTTCAAGTTTGACAAAACCGGGTGAAAAACCAAAAATGCCTAGTACTGAGAAACTTAAGCCTCATATAGATTCAACAAAATGTTATATAAAACAAACATTCGGTGACAAGTCTGAAGATGTTCTTGAATCAAAATCAGCTGACAGACCAGAATTGCCTAGTACTGACGTACCTAAATCTCCTCTTGATTCCACAAAATCCCCTAATAAACCAATATTCGGAGATGATTCTGAAGTTGATTTTGAATCAAAACCTACAGGTTTAACAAAACTACCTGACAAACCAGAAACGCCTTGCACTGACAAAACAAAATCTCCTATAGATTCTACCAAACATCCTACGAAGCCAATACTGGAGGACAATTCTGAAGATGATGTGGTTGATAGATTTTTAGGTATGCCAAAACCAGCTGACAAACCAAAATCGACTAGTACTGACAAACCGAAGTCTCCTGTAAATTCAACAAAATCTCATACGAAACCAGCACTCGGTGATGATTCTGAAGATGATATTGAATCAAAACTTTCAGGTTTGCAAAAGCCATCTGACAAACCAGAACTGCCTGCTTCTGACAAACCAAAATTTCCTCTAGATTCAACAAAAGCTCCTACAAAACCGATGTGTGGTGATGATACTGAAGCTGATTTGGATGTATTACTTATAGGTTTACCAGAGCCATCTGACATATCAGATCTGCCTACCACTGATTCAACAAACTCTTCTAACACACCAATATTTGGTGACGGTCCTCAAGATGATTTGGAATCAAAACCTGCAGGTTTGCCAAAATCAACTGACAAACCGGAATTGCCAAGTACTGGCATACCGAGATCTCCTGTCGGTTCAACAAAATCCCATAACAAACCAATGTTAGGAGATGATTCTAAAGATGATTTTAAATCAAAACAAGCAGCTTTGACAAGACTAGCTGACAGAACGGGAGGGCCTAGTACTGACAAACCAAAATCCCCTATAGATTTTACCAAACTTCCTACGAAACCAACACCGGATTACGATTCTGAAGATGATGTGGTTGTGAGACTTTTAGGTATGTCAAATTTCGCTGACAAACCAGAATCACCTAGTACTGACAAACTGAAATCTCCTCTAAATTCAACAAAATTCCATACAAGATCAATACTCGGTGACGATTTTGAGGATGATATTGAATCAGAACTTTCAGGTTTGCAAAAGCTATATGACAAACGAGAACTGCCTGCTTCTGACAAAACAAAATCTGCCCTAGCTTCACCAAAAGCTCCTACAAAACCAATGTCTTTTGATGATACTGAAGCTGATTTGGATTCAGGATCAGTAGGATTAGCAAAGCCATTTGACAAACCAAATCTGCCTGATCCAACAAACTTTTCTAACAAACCAATATTTGGTGATGATTCTCAAAATGATTTTGAATCCAAAAATGCAGGTTTGACAAAACTAGCTGACAAACCAGAATTGCCTAGTACTGAAGATGAACCAAAATTTCCTATAGATTCTAACAGATTTCCTACGAAACCAATACTCGTTGACGATTCTGAAAATAATTTTGAATCAAAACCTGATAAACCAGAATTGCCAATTGCTGAGAGACCCAAATCTCCTATATATTCAACAAAATCTTATACGAAACCAAATTTCGGAGACAATTCTGAGGATGATTTCGATACGAGACTTTCAGGTTTACTAAAGTCGGCTCTCAAACCCGAAATGCATAGTACTGAAATGTCTAGTACTGACAAACTGAAATCTCCTCTTGACAAAACAAAATCTCCTACGAAACCAATATGCCTTGAAAACTCTAAAAACAATTTCGATGCAAGACTTTCAGGTTTACCAAAAACATCCGACAAGGCAGAAATGCCTGACTGTGATAAAAAATCTCCTCTTGATTCCAAAAAACTCCTTACCAAATCAATATATGGTTATGATTCTGAAAATGATTTGGAATCAAGACTTCCTGGTTTGCAAAAACGATGTGACAAACCAGAACTGCTAGCTTCTAACGATCCTGAAGCTGATTTGAGTTCGGGATCTTTAGGTTTGCCAAAATTATCTGACAAACCAGAATTGCCTAGTACTGGCAAACCAAAATCTCCTCTATATCCAACCAAATCTCTTACAAAAGGATTATTGGATGATGATTCTGAGGACGATTTTGAATCGAAACCTTCAGGTTTAACAAACCCATTTGACAAACCAGAATTGCCTAGTACTGACAAAACAAACAATCCTCTTGATTCAAAAGAATCTCTTACCAAGCGAATATTCGGTGAAGATTCTGAAGACAATTTGGATTCAAAACTATCATGTTTACCTGACAAACCCAAAATTCCTATAGATGCAACGAAATCTCCTAAGAAAGCGATGTTCGGTGACGACTATGAATATGATTTCAATGCAAGAATTTCAGGTTTACCAAGACCATATATAAAACCAGAATTGCCTGCTTCGGATGAACAAACATTTCTTCTTGATTCAACAATCTCCATTACCAAACCAATATACGGTGATGATTCTGAAGCTGAGTTGGATTCAAGACTTTTAGGATTATCAAAGTCATCTGATAAACCAGAACTACCTACTACAGACGAAACAAAATCTGTTACATGTTCAACCAAATACCTTACGAAACCAATGTCCGGTTACGATTCTGAAGATGATTGGCATGCAAAGCTATCCGCCAAACCAGAATTGCCTGCTACTGACGGACTAAAATCTCCTCTTGATTCACTAAAATGCCTTATCAAACCAATATTCGGTGATGATTATGAAGATGATTTTGAATCAAAACTTTCAGGTTTAATAAAACCAGCTGACAAACCAGAAAAGCCTAGTACGGACAAAATAAAATCTCCTATAGATTCAACCAATTTTCCTACGAAACCAATACTGGATGACGATTCTGAAGTTGATGTGGTTGCTGACAAACCAGCATTGCCTACTACAGATTCCAACAAACTTCCTACGAAATCAATACTGGCTGATGATTATGAAGATGATGTGGTTGCAAGACTTTTAAGTTTTCCAAAATCAGCTGACAAACCAGATCCGCCTAGTACTTATAAACCGAATCCTCCTCTAGATTCAACAAAATCTCACACAAAACCAATATTCGGTGACGATTCTGAAGATAATTTTAAATCAAAAGTTTCAGGTCTGCAAAAGCTAGCCGCGAAATTAGAACTGCCTGTTTCTGAAAAACCAAAATCTACTCTAGATACAACAAAACCTCTTACAGAACTTATGATTGGTGATGATACTGAAGCTGATTTGGATTTAAGAGCAAAGCCATCTGGCAAACCAGTACTGCCTAATACTGGTCCAGCAAACTCTTCTATCAAAACAATATTCGGAGACGATTCTGAATATGATTTGGATTCAAAAACATTAGGCTCACCAAACCCATCGAACAAACAAGAATTTATTAGTACTGATAAACCAAAATCTCCTTTAGTTTCAAAAAGATCTCCTCGGAAACAAATTTTCGGTAACGATTTTAAAGATAACTTAGATGCAGGATCTTCAGGTTTACAAATATTATCTGACAAGCCAAAATTGCCTGCTTCTGAAAAACCAAAATCTCCTCTAGATTCAAAAAAAGCCTCTACAAAACCAAAGTTTGGTGACGATGCTGAATATGACTTGAATTCTAAACCATTAGTTTTGCCAAAACCATCTGAAAAACAAGATTTGATTAGCACCGACAAAACGAAGTCTCCTCTTAATTCAACAAAATCTGTTACCAAACCAATATTCGCAGACGAGTGTGAAGATGATTTTGAATCGAAACCTTCAGTTTCGGCAAAACCAGCTGAAAAATCAGAAATGGCTGGTGTTGGTAAACTAAAATCTCCTATAGATTCTACCAAACTTCCTACGAAACCAATACTTGGGGACGCTTCTGAAGACAACGTGGTTGAAAGACCTTTAGATTTAAAGAAGCCATCTGACAATCCCGAACTGACTAGTACTGCAAATCCAAAGTCTCCCCTAGGTTCAAAAAAATCTCATACCAAACCAATATTCGATGACGATACTGAAGAAATTTCACAGTCTCCTCTAGATTCAACAAAATCTCCTAAAAAGCCAATATTTGGTGACAATTCTGAGGATGATTCTGAGTTAAAAATTTCAGGTTTACCAAAACCTTTTGACAAACCGGAATTGAATAATACCGAGAAGGCAAAATCTCCTATAAATTCTGCTAAATCTCCTACAAAACCAATATTCGGTGACGATTCTGAATATTATTTCGATTCACAACCATTAGTTTTGCTAAACCCATCAGACAAAGCAGAATTTCTTAGTACTGACAAACCGAAATCTTCTCTTGATTCAACAAAATCCCATAAAAAATTAATATTCGGTGACGATTCTGAAGATAATTTGGGTGCAAGAAGTTCAGGTTTACTAAAATCATCGGACAGTCGAGAATTGTTTAGTACTGACAAAACAAATTCTCCCCTTCGATCAACAAAATCTCATGCCAAACCAATACTCGATGACGATTCTGAAGAAAGTTCGCAACCTCCTCTATATTCAACAAAATCTCCTATAGTTTTGCCAAAACAATGGAACAAACCAGAATGGCTTAGTACTGACAAACTGAAATCTCCTCTTCATTCAACAAAATCTCCTACAAAATCAATCGGTGACGATTCTGAAGATGATTTGAGTGTAAGACGTTCAGGCTTGCCAAAACTATCGGACAGTAAAGAATTGTCTAGTACTAACAAAACAAAATCTCTTCTTGATTCAAAAAAATCTTTTACCAAACCAATATTCGGTGACGAATCTGAAGATGATTTTGAATCAAAACCTTCAGGTTTGCCGAATCAAGTTGAAAAACAAGAAATAGGTAATACTGTGAAATCAAAATCTCCTATAAATCCTACCAAACTTCCTACGAAACCAACACTTGGTGAGGTTTCTGAAGATAATACGGATGAGAAACCTCTAGCTTTACAAAAGCCATCTGACAATCCCAAAATAACTTGTACTGCAAATCCAGAATCTCCTCTAGATTCAACAAAATCTCATACCAAACCAATATTCGATGACGATTCTGAAGAAGATGATTTTGAGTCAAAACTCCCAGTTTTACCAAAATCGTCTGACAAAGCGGAATTGCATAGTACAGACAAACCAAAATCTCGTATAGATTCTGCCAAATCTCCTACGAAACCAATATTCGGGGACGATTCCGAACCTGATTTGGTATCAAGATCTATGTGTTTGCAAAAACCATCTAACAAGCAAGAATTGCCTGCATCCGACAAACCAAAATCTCTACTGGATGCAATAAAATCTCCTACAAAGCCAAAATTTGGTGACGGCTCTGAAGTTGATTCTAATTCAAAACTTTCAGATTTGCCAAAACAATGTGAAAAGCCAGAATTGCCTAGTACTTACAATCCAAAATATCCAAAAATAGATTCTACTAAACTTCCTATGAAACCAATGTCTGGTGATGATTCTGCTACTGATTTGGATTCCAGAACTTTAGGTTTATCGAATCCAACTGACGAATCAGAATTGCCTAGTACTCAGAAAACAAAATCTCCTATAGATTCTGTGAAATCAATATTCGGTGATGATTCTGTAAATGAATTTAAATCAAAACCTTCAAGTTGGCCAAAACTATCTGACAAACCAGAATTTCCTAGTGTCGAAAAACAAAAATCTCCCATAGATTCGCCCAAATCTCCTGCGAAACCAAAGAGTGGTGAGGGTTCTGAAAATGATTTGGTTTCAAGACCTTTAGATTTGCTAAAACTATCTGATCAGTCAGAATTGCCAGCTTCTGACAAAATAAAATCTTCTGTAGATTCAAACAAATCTCCTACGAAACCAATATTCGTTGACGATTCTGAAGATGATTTTGAATCAAAGCCTTCTGAAATGCCAGAATTGCATAGAACTGATAAACCAAAATCTCCTCCTGAATCAACAGAATGTCCTACAAAACTAATATTCGCTGACGATTCTAAAGATGATTTGGGTGCAAGACGTTCAGGTTTATCAAAACTTTTGGACATTCAAGAATTGTCTAGTATCGGCAAATCAAAATCTCCTTTAGATTCAACAAAATCTCCTACGAAACCAATATTTGGTGATGATTTCGAATATGACTTATATGCAGGATCTTCAGGTTTATCAACATTATCCGAAAAACCAAAATTATCTGATTCTGAAAAACCAAAATCTCCTCAAAATTCAACAAAAGCCACTACAAAACCAAAGTTTGGTGACGATGCTGAATATGATTTGAATTCGAAACCACTAGGTTTGTCAAAATCATCTGATAAATCAGAATTGTCCAGTACTGGCAAACCAAAATCTCCTCTTGATTCAGCAAAATCTACTACAAAGCCTATATTCGGTGACAATTCTGAAGATGATTTGGGTACAACACGTTCAGGTTTGCCAAAACGATCGGAAAATCAAGAATTACCTAGTACTGACCAACCAAATTCTCCTTTAGATTCAACCAAATCTACCACAAAAATAATATATTGTGATGATTCTGAAGCTTATTTGGACTCAAGACCTTTAAGTTTGCCTAAATCAACTGACGAACGTGAATTGATTTCTTCTAACAAACCAAAATCTCCTGTAGATTTAACTAAATCTCCAACTAAACCAATAATCAGTGACGACTCTGAACCTGATTTGAAATCAAGATCTATAGGTTTGTCAAAACCATCTAACAAAGAAAAAGTGACTGTATTAAACAAACCAAAATATACACTAGATTCAACAAAATTTCCTACAAAGCCAATATCCGGTGACAATACTGAAGATGATGTTGAGTCCAAACCTTTAGGTTTAGCAATACCATCTGACAAACCAGAATTGCCTAGTACTGAAAAGCCAAAATCTCTTTCTTCCAAACTTCCTACGGAACCAATACTCGGTGACGATTTGGATGCAAGAACTTCTGATTTACCAAAATCATCCGATAAACGAGAATTGCCTTCTACTCACAAATCAAAATCTCCTCTTGATTCAACAAAATCTTCTACGAAACCAGTATTCGGCGACTTTTCTGAAGATGGTTTGGATGCCAGGTCTTCAGGTTTACCAAAACCATGTGACAAAGAAGAATTGCCAGCTTCTGAGAAACCAAGATCTCTTTGTTCCACAAAATCTCCTACGAAACCAATATTCGATGACGATTTTGAAGATGATTTGGATGCAAAGCCTTCAAGTTTCACAAAACTAATTGCCAAATCAGACTCACCTGGTTCTGATAAACCAAAATCTATAGATTTAAGCAAATCTCCTTCGAAACTAATATTCGGTGATGATTCTGAAGCTGATGTGGATTCAGGACCTTTAGGTATGCTAAAAGCATCTGGCAAACCAGAATTGTCTAATACTGACAAACATAAATCCTATATAGACTCAAACAAATGTGACCCTTTTGAAGATGACTGGGATGCAGGACCTTTAGGTTTACCAAAAGCATGTGACAAAACAGAATTTTCCTCTCCTGATAAACCAAAATCTCTTGCAGATTCAACAAAAGCTTCTACAAGACCTATGTTTTGTGACGATTCTAAAGCCGATTTTGAACCTTCAGGTTTGCCAAAACCATCTGGAATATCACAATTGCCTACTTCTTACAAACCCAAATCTCCTTCAGATTCAACAAATGCGCCTACGAAACTAATATTAGGTGACGATTCTGAAGATGAGTTGGATGTAAGACCTTCACGTTTGCGAAAACCATCTGACAAACCAGATTTGCCTAGTACTGACAAGCCAAAATCTCCTATAGATTCAACCGAATCTTCTATTAAACCAATATTTGGGGATTATTCTGAAGCTAATTTGGATTCAAGACCTGTATTAAAGTTTAAAGGAAATATGTCTCTTAAGCCTTATTCAGATGACGAAACTGAAGATGAGATTGATGGCAATCAGCCAGTATGGCGTAGGCCAGAACAATCATTAGACAATTTTATTACAATTTTGTCAAGGATTGCAAGCGAGCCTGATAAGTCCAATAGTAGTAAGAAAGTTTCCCCATCATCCCATAAACCTAATTCTGACGATGATTCTGAGGATGAGTGTTTGGTAAGAGAGCCTGTTAAATTCAATGCAAAGTATAGAGATATTGATCTAGCTATATCCCCTATTGATATACCAAAATCACAATTGAAGCCATATTCAGATGATGAATCAGAAGACGAAATTTTGGAAGAAAGAATATATAATCCTATTTGTTATGATGAGTCTAAATTTCTGATTTCTTCAAGATCATCACAACCTTATTCAAATGCGGAATTTATGCCGAACATTTCCAATATATCTCAAATATCTCCCACAAATGAAAGTAAAATTTCTAAGCATGTCACAAATTCGGTGATAGGATCAGATGATGAATCTGACGATTATTCGTCGAGACTAAGTTCAGAACCACTCAGACTTAGTGATACGACAGAATCACTAAAACTACCTGAGGAAATTGACATAAAATTTAAGGATTTAATAGTAAATGATTCTAAGGTCATTTCCATTCCATCTTCATCAAAGACACCCGATGGTATTTTCGAAACTAATGTACTTCCAAACATTGACGAAAAGACGCGTACTATTGCGTATTTTGTTGACTTGAAGGAAAGTGATAAATCTAGGACTTATCGTCCCAAACTCAATATTTATAGAATAGAAGATAACGATAAAAATAAAATAAAAAAGCCTAAATTAAATTCAAAGGCTTCTATAAAATCTAAGGAAGTATCCACATCAAAAAACAAGACAAGAAAATTGGCTAGTATCGAAATTGCAACAAAATTTCAAAAAAATATCCCTCAAACAGGCAACCACGAACTAAAAACGACACAGCAATCATCCAAAAAAAGAAATATGGAACAATCCGTTGCTAATAAAAAACCAGTTAAAGACATTCGGAAAATTGATGTAAGCGATTCTGAAAGAATTATCTCCGATAAATCGAAGATTTCTGCTTTAAACAATCAGATACGTTTAGAAAGAAGATTAAATCCTCTGCCAAATCATAACTTTTTAGAAAACGCAGATTCTAGGAGTCTAATCATTACCCCTAGGCCCAGGATTCAAACTGATATCACAAGAATTCCACAAAAGCAAATGTTAAGAACATTCAGTCCATCATCCAACCGTCCCAAACCGGAATATTCTGCAGGCACAAATACCTATGCTTACACTAGAAAAACTCAAAAGACTACAAAAGCGCTTATTAGGGAGCAGAAGCAGACGGACAATTCACCGAGCTCAAGAAGCTCGACACCCAATGATGACTCGCAAAGAAAAAACTTGAGAACCCCGACAATTCCGACTTCTGGACATCATTACATGCAGACCACAATTGCACACAGTAGACGCTACGGAAATTTAAAATCAGGCGACAGTGAACTTAGTTTAGATGAAAATTCTTCAAAATCTCATATATCTCAAGTGACAACTACAATTAGAAAAACTTTTCAAAGCAAACAATTAAAATCTCAATCAGACCCAAAAAGACAAGAGACCAACAAACTTATCAACAGTAGGGAAGTATTAAAAGCTTCAGAAAAAAAATCCATTGACCAAGTAAAATCAACTTTAGATGATAAGCAAAAATCACTTTCTACAACAAAATTATCCCGAAACATTCATAAGAAAAGCAATATCGACAGGGCAGATAGTTTAACAAAGTTTATCGTAACCAAACAAGTCAGCAATGTCCCTTATAGCCGACAAGTTTCCAAGGAAAAATCGGTCACATCTAAGGCAAAACCTTATAAGAAACAAGTAACGCCGAAGTACCCAACAAAAAGAGAAAAGGTATTCGAAGGTACTAATAAGATAAAAGAGAAAGGTGCTACATCAACGAAATTAGTAAATGAAAAGCGATCTACGTATGTATCAACAAAGGTTCCTATTATAACAAAAACTAATAAAGCTACCGGTGAAAGGGTTAATAAAGCGGAGTTGAAAGCAAAAGTTGATCAAAAGCCAACCACTGTAAAACGAATTACTACCAAGAAAATTGACACTGAAGAAATTTTGACTCAAAGTAAAAATATTGACCTTAAAGCACAAAAGAAACTTAAGAACACCATTAACAATCAAAAGGGGACTACTGCAAAGTCATCATCGACAATGTCCCATTCCTCTTATAGCTCTCGTAAATCAACGAAATCAACTACCTCAAAAAATAGGAAATCTACAAACAAAACTGAAAAAGAATTACTTAATGCTAAATTGGCTGAGAAAAAAACTGGCACCACTACTACCATTTCTAACGTAAAATCACATCACGAACCAATCTCTTCCACACTTATAAGTGCCGTTGTGACTGCCGATGATAACGACTCGGACAATAATACACTATCCGTGCGTTCCAATGCTAGTACAAAGAGCAATAGTACGTCATCTGGCAGTCGTAAAGTGATAACAAGTGAAGTTTTCAACAAAACATTAGGCCCCGACAAGTCTTTCGAAGTAATATACCGTCAGCCTGAAGTAGATTATATGAGCATTGTGCGTCAACAGTCGGTTGAACAACGCTACGTCAATGAATACGATGTAAGTTTTATTGATACAACCGATTCAAGCCTTTCCGAATCGTTTGCTCTGTCAACATTCACATCTGACCAAGACCGCCAGAGCACTGCCAGTCCCGGTTCACCAAAACCTACCCGTCGTCCTTTTGCTCACGGAACAGTTCGCAAACCACAATCAGTTGGCATAATTGGCTCTGAATCTGAAAGCCCTATGATATCTTCCATAACGGACAATGAAAACCCTAAGCAAGGTAATACGCTTATACATATGATTATTTAAAAACACATTTATTTATCGACGTACTATGTATATTCAATTAAGTATTTAAATATTTAAGTGTGAAAGGTAATTCATTATTTTTAGCTGATTTAATTTCTATCCAGTTATATATTTTCTTTTATTTACTTATTGATAAAATTGGTACACACCATGAATAATTTAGCGATAATTTTTTTCAAAACACAATTCTATACATACATACGTACATATATCAAATTATTACCGAAGGAAAGTTATATCTTTAAAATTTTACTTGCATTAAAACTTTAAAAAATATTACTTTTTCATATACTTAAAGAACTATTATTTTAGTAAAATTTATAAGATTTTGGAGTAAAAATTATCTTATTGTGTTTTATAATGAAGGTTAATTTGTATGATTGGTTGCCCCCATACAAAGTCAATAACCTAAGTAAAAAGTTATGATGGCAGCGTATCGCACCGTGTTTAAGCTATACAAAATAAATATTATTTATCGCATAATTAAAACTATAACAGAGAAAGTCTTGACATTTTTTGGGATTGATTTTGTTATCAAGTTATACAATTATGAGGAAAATGGGGCCGTCAGAGCTAAGACGACTGGTAGCCTCCACGCATAGTAAACATAAATTATTCCATATCTACAGAACTGTTAGATAAATTGAAAGCTTTAACATTTTGTGGGAATAACTTTTGTAGCAAGTTTCTTAATTAAAATGAACATAGTGCGAATAGGTTTAGGGGGATAATCGCCACACAAAGTACTATACATATAACTTATGGCATATCTAAAGAACTATTATAGCGACGCAGTCCCCGTACAAAATATGGATTCGAGTAGGGGGAGTTTAAGCCCCCATATAAATTAAATATTTAAATATGTTTTTCAGACAACACACAGTAGTTCCAAAACGCATTCTCTTAAATAATTTTGTAACTTGTGATCCGTTAAAGATATCTGATCAAAATTTGACATGGCTAGAGCAGATATATTTTCAAGTTGATTTGAAGGAACATAGATCCTTAGCGAGTCAAGAGGGCAGTGGGTGGAACTCCAAAGTTGGTCACCTTGGGTATGTAATTTTTTAAAACATTTTTAAGAATTCATTTATGAGTTTGTTGTAAAGGCATTTTAAACATAGATAGTCCTTGTAAATCTCTACAAAAACTACGCTTCATATGTAACCGTTCAGTTTAGGAGATATTTAGTTCGAAAGAATTTTTTCCCTCAGTTTTAGCCTCATTTTTATATTCTTTTAAACTTGACAGGCTTAATTTGGAGCCTATTTTTTAAATATCTACTAGATTCCTTATAAAATTCTAACTTATATTGCTGCAAGAACTATATATTCATATGGATCCGATAAAAAGTTATATTAATTTTTTCCAAAAAGATGGTAATATTTTTTCACTTGTAAAATATTTTTTGTTTTGTTAATGTTTTCAGTGGAAATCTGAACAGAAATGCATGTGAAGTAAATTTTGAGGACCTTTTTTTAAATATCTACTAGATTCCTTATAAAATTTTAACTAATATTGCTGCAATTACCGTATAAACATATGGAGCCGATAAAAAGTTATATTAATCTGAAATTGAAACTAAAAAAATATCACATTTTGGAGTTCTTTTCCAAAAAGGTGGTAATATTTTTTCACTTCTAAAATATTTTTTGTTTTGTTAATGTTTTCAGTGGAAATCTTAACAGAAATGCATGTGAAGTAATCCGGAAACTTTGTCAATTTTAAAAAAAGTTTTTTAAATTTATTTGTAAATTCTCAAAACTCAAACCTGAGATAAACAAGGAAATATATTGGTTATGTATGTCTACATTTTGGTTAAGCATACAAAATATATTTTCTGATGGACGACTTTTATAACAGCAGCGTGACGATTTCAATGAAAATCTCATTTTGAAAATTTTCCCTGATTGAGACTTTGTGTATTTTGGTAAAAAAATTGGAATTTCTTTAATTTTCAGATTTAAAAATAAGTTTATCTATATCATGTCCATATTTCATAAGGATATCTTCATTCGTTTAAATTTTATTTCAATTAAAATTTTAACAATATTTCTCAAAAAAATATTTAAAATCTTAATTTAAATTTTTTCCAGGCATGGTCTTACAAAATTTAACCGAATTTCAATTATTTGTATTAATTATAATTTAAACCAACAAAGATATCCTATTGAAATTTTTATATAGGTTGGTAAGTTCGTTGATTTACGTGGTATCTCGTAAACTTACGAGCAATTAATTAGATTCATTAGATTCCGTTTTGATAAGACCACACTACTCGCCAAGTGAATGAATTGATCTGAGTTTGCAATGAGATGAAAGTATGAGGAAGAAGAAATTAGAACATAAATTAATTAGATCCAGCCAGTGGAATTGAGATATTTAATGTATTCCTTATATGGGAGAACAAAGGAGTAGTACGCATTGCACCTGCGATACCAATGGAAGCAGATCTTTGTATCTTGTAGAGTTGATCCACCATGTATCTCTTACTAGTAGCAGTTCACCAGACAAGAGATCCATAAACAAGAATGGGCCGTACTATTGCCGTGTATAGCCATTTTTTTCAATTTTGGATTCAAGCCTCATTTGACACTAAACATTTTTCGACAAGTGGAGTATGCTACCGTAGCCCTATGTTGAATGTTTAGCTTCCATGATAGCATGGAGTCCAAAATAATGCCCAGATACTTTGGATTATCAGACAAAGTGAGTTCACAGTTTCCTAACCGTGGTAGCTTGAAGCTTACAATCTGATCTTTGTGGTGAAAAGTAGCAGATCTGTCTTACATGGATTAACTCGTAGTCCACATTCTGTGACTCAGTTGCTAAGTGTAGTCAGAGCAGTTGACATTACCATTGAAATTTTCTCCACAGATATTATGACATCCTTGCGATGAGTTAATATGATCCATTTCCAAGTCGGTAACATCTGTACAGCTAGGAAAATGAGCATTAAGTAGAATATTCAAAGATTCTGCCGAATTTCTTACCATAAAAATCCATTCTCTTGACATAGGAGGGATTATTATGACCGTTTGCTTTTCTACAGAAAACACAAAAAGTACCATTAGAAGAATGAAAAAGTACAACAATGTCCCCCTTGCGAATTCTTACCCAAATAGAACCGTGTATATTTAATTTCATGTTTAATATAATAAAAAATTCAAAAAGTACCACTAAAAGAGCAAAAAAGTACTACAAAGTCCGTTCTTATAGATTATCATTCACTTAGGACCATACATATTTAATTTAATGTTTTTAAGTTCAATATTATAGAAAATTCAAAAAGTACCATTAGAAGAACGAAAAAGTGAGTTCTTGCAAACATAGGACCATGTATATTTAATTTAATGTTTCTCCGTTCAATATTATAAAAAAGTACCATTAGAAGAACAAAAAAGTACCACAAAATCGTCCTTTATTGATTCTCATTTATTTAGGACCATTGTAATGAACCGTCCATGACTCTATTACCTTTTAATATGACCGAAATTATTTTAAAAAGTATTGTATGGTTTATCGGGGAATTTATGTTGTCTCTTAGAAATTGGTAAGACTTATGGAAGCCATTGAAACTGCTAGCTAACAGTCGGTTGGGGGAGTTCTTGTCTCATAAATTTCTACTTCCGATAAGAAAATTAGAACATAAATGTTATTATAGACTCCCTTCGGAAATTTAATTAGGAAAATGGACTAATAAGTTGATTTATCGAAAAAATACCCCAGATTTAATCAACTTTACAATCTGGAAAGAAGTGGGTCAATCACTTTCGTAAAAATTATTATAAATTATCCCCAGATGACAATGGGAATTCCGCCTCTATACCCGCCCTGCCTTTGATCTTATGGCGTTTCATATTTAACTCAAAGATCCCAAATGTTACCTTATTCGTCATCAATCACATATGTAAGAATTTATAAGAATATACAGATCCATTTTAAATAATTCAAATTTATTTCACATTATCTGCAAATAATATAAAGTTTTAATGTTAGTGTTATAACACGAAATTTTCAAAACAATTCGTAGAAAATGAAGGTTTCTTAAACGTAACATTAATTTATGTTTATAAATATTCAGAATTTACTTAACTGAAATTGAATTAAAAATGTATCTTAAATTCATACATAAATTATGTTCATAAACATTTTTATGCCTACGACTTCATATTTATCGCGACGTGTAAGAATTTATAACTTGAGCAAAAATCAAAATAAATAAAATGAATGAAGTACAAGTAAAAAAAAAAAAAATAAAAACATGTATATATGTATAGAGAAATTATAAATGCAATCTCCCTCTTATGGTTAATTAGTATATGTAAGATTTATGAATGATCACAGATCAATGAAAATATGCTCCCATGGTGAATAAAAGTATTAATAAGCGTAGTAAAATGAAACAAAAACCAAAAAATGGAATGATAGAGCAATCCACAGATACTACGAGAATTGGAAAAAAAAAATTAACAAACAGATATCCCTCTTTAATCAGGGTATGTTAACTATATTATTATTAATGAAAAAAAAAAACGCAATGATATTGAAAATAAAGTTATAAATTCTTACACAATTTACTCATGAATGTTTAGGAAAATAGGTAATAGTTATATTTAATAAACATATAATTGCAAAACGTAAAAATATAGTTTCCTGACTCACCCTTTAAAAGTATGTGTGTATTTCGGCAACTGCTGGATGAAGAGGCCGTTTCAAACTGCCGACAGTTGCTGACTGAAAGGGGTTAAGACACGTTGCTTTGCAATTATTTCCCTAGATTTGACTTATTATTACACCGTTTCTAAATAGATATTAAATTTACATTCATTATTTTAATATACAAATTATTGGATATCAATTATAGATTTTAAGTTACATTTTATTCCACATTGCAATATTTAAATTTAAGGGCAATAGTGGACAAGAAAAAAAAAACAGTAATTTATCTGTTATATATTAAAAAATAGAATTAGTTTTAAACATTTAGCAGTTCTCTTTTTATGATTTTAATTTGAATATGTAGTTTTAATTATTATTTTTTTTTTAGTATTTAAACAAAATTTTATTTTTAGATATATGGTTCTAATTTAGTATAGATGGCCAAAAAAATTGCATGTAATTATGATTGTCGAATAGTTTACATGTATGATGATTTATTAATAAAATTAGTTTGGCTTACCCCGTCACAAATCTGTAGACACTTTTTCCCGGATTTTACTCAATAGATGGAGAGGAAAAACTGTGTAAGAGGCTGCTATGATGATGACAATTACGATTATGGCATGTGGGGGAAATTCCCGATTAGGTTATCGCAAGTTCACTAATAGTTTGACATATATGGATTGTGAGCTATTTAGATAGTTATTTCACTTTTATTTAATTTCATTGGCGTCTTTAACGATTTTTTTTACTAGCTTTTTGTAGTTTATTCTACAGAAGTGTATGAAATAATGAGGTAATACGTATTTCTTTTTCTTCTTCTTCCCCTATTTACTTTGCTCTTTCCATTAACGTCTTCAAGATCATGTTATGATAAGATGATTTAGATATCGAGAAATAAATTACAGTGGGTGCTCATGGGATGAGACACCCACAGTTAGAAGGGATGTATAAATTTTTGTGGGCAGATTAAAACCTATAGTAACGACAATGCAACGGGTAGGAATATAAATAATTTTCTAGAAAAGCAAAATAAATGCTGAGAGTTTCACTGGAATTCTAGCCCGAAACGAACTTCCAAAAAAATGTGATGCCGCAAAATATACCGGAGGGCTGTTGGACAAAAAATCACATGGATTGGCAAAATAGCTAAGGTTATGTTTTTTTTTTTAAATTACCTTTTTGACTTTATGCGCAATGATGATTTATTTCATTAAATCTTCTTTTGCTCAAATTGAAGCAAAAAATTAAATAACATTAATTTTAAATAAATATCTATACAAAATTAGATTTCAACAAATTCTATGATATAATGGCACTTAATTAAGTAATTATTACACTTTTTAGGACGTAAAAGAATTATGCGACGCCAACATCGTGGCTAATGAAGCTATTTTTTCCCATATGCAGTTAAAAATTCGATTAGTTATCGGGAAAAATAACGTTTAGGCAGATTTGCTTGGTTTAAACAAGTCTGCGTTAGGGTGCGTGTCATTGCGTTTCTGTGCGTTGGTCTATTTTTAAGGATGCCAGATGAAAAAAAACCTAAAGAATAATATATATGACTTTTTCTTTCTATCATTTGATATAAACCCTTTAATTTGAATCCCCTAAGAAATATCTAAATGTAGTTAACTGGTTATTAATTAAGGCCGTTGGAAATAGATGCCATTGGTAGTTCTATTCGTATTTTAGGCAAGAAATATAAAAAGTTTTACTACTCTTTTGAATTATTTCAAAACTATGTATCTTAAAAAAATATAACAGCTAGATTGGCCCTTACACCTAACATATTTAATTTCATGTTTTTAAGTTCAATATTATAGAAAATTCAAAAAGTATCATTAGAAGAACGAAAATGTACCAAAAAGTCCCCCTCTTGAATTCATTCCCAAAACTTTGGTTCTAAGTACCTTCTGAATTCATACCCACATAGGACCATGTATATTAATGTTTAATTAATTTAATGTTTCTCGTTCAATATTATAAAAATTTAAAATGTACAATTAGAAGAACAAAAAAATATCAGAAAATCCCCTTTTAAGGACTATAATTCATTTTGGACCATCATGTTTAATTTCATGTTTCTAAGAAAATTCAAAAAGTACCATTAAAAGAACAAAAAAGTACTACAAAATCCGCTCTTATGGATTCTCATTTACTTAGAACCACATATGTTTAATTAATTTCATATTTCTAAGTTCAATATTATAAACAATTCAAAAAGTACCATTAGAAGAACGAAAAAATACCAAAAATAATGCCCATGTTGTTGTCCCTATGGTCTTCGGTACGGATGACACCCCAGTCATCCACAGGGATACTGAGGTTTTGCAGCCTTTGCCCCTGGTTTAATTGGGATTTACTGGGATAAGCTGAAGACTTAAGCCTTCCCATGCATCACTGATTTTTACGCTGCACTTTCTGAGAAAACCTTTGGAAAATACGTTCAAATATTTGATTATCGTGTTCCATTACGGGCTCAGCCAATTTAGATTCCACAGTACCCCATTCTGTTACCATAGGAGTTAGATGGCCGTTCTTGTCATTTACAAGTGCCATTAGCAAATGATCTTTAACCACCTCGTTAAACGGCCTTCTTGCTGACGTTATTGTCGTGGAAGGAGTCGGAGCGGTCGCTTTCTCGTGGACCTCTCTCCTCTTCTGCGAATTGTTATCCTCAGTTTGAGAGTGATTCCGCTTGGCTCTTTCCTGCGCTGGCTGGGATGTGGATGATTGAGAGTCCTTAAACTAAGATACTCGTCAACCACCGCTTAATATTTGACACGATCCTTCTTATCGCGCTCATGTAGAGTGACATTTGCCTCATTCTTGGCAATTTTGTCGAGAATAAAAGAGCTTTGACATAACTTTGATTCAGAATTTCTTTCTAACTCTTCTTTTTTGTTTCTCCTTCGACTGGTCATCAAACTTGACGTCCTGTCTAGGAGATATTTGTCTGAGGTATTGTACTGAAAACGGGGTGCTATGGCTTTCGTCCATACTGCCAGGATTCTCGAAAAAGGTCTCTTGACTGGAGGCCAGAAGGTATTCTTCAAATTAGATACCCATCTCCAACTGTTTTTTGTTGTTGTTTTTATTTAATTTTTTCATGTAGATTCCCCGAGTAGACACGTAAGGGAATGGACCATCCATGCATGGGACGCCGTCCATTCATCGATGGTCCAAGGTCCATGGACTAGACAAAGAAATTACAACCGGCCCATGTCCTGGCACCGCAGGCGAGCTGTTAGTGGCTAGTCTTCTTTAACCACTATGTAGGTTCTCGGCACTGCTACCAACCACCTTAACCTTAAAAGTGCGGGAAAAGGAGGAATAAACATTTTATAAATGAAAAAAAAAACAAAAGTTGGCTTAACTGAAATCTGAACACAGGCAAAAACTTCTGTATATGTTTCAAAAAACTTTCTTACTTACTACGCAATGTTCAAGTCAAATTTACTTGCGTCGCTAATAGTTTTCACATACAAATGGACATTTAAATAATTTGCTAAGAAAAATACGAGTTGAACTGCGGATTTCGGGAAAAATGCATTTCTTCAGTTTTTTTAGGTATAAAGTTAACTTTCTTTGGACTGCTGTTTTTATTACAAAGTAAATTATTTAATAGCTAAATTTTTAGTTTTGTACTCTTTTCAAGTATACCTCGAAGATGCGAAAAATAAGAAAAATAAACTTGATATTAGAATACAGTTCTTCTTTTTAAATGTAATTTTTAATTGTTTGTTTTGGCTATATTTTAATTATTTTGTAAGTTTTTAGATTTTTATTGACTAGTGAAGCTACTCAATAGGTAAGAACATAATGTTTTCTCTGAAAGAAAATTGACGATTGCAAGAGTTTGCCGAGAAATGCTGGCGCTATCTAAATTGTTACATAAAATAGACACTTTGGCGAACACGTTTTTACATTCGTGCAAAATTTTCCGTCCTTCGAAGTTATCTTGATATATAACCCATATCAGCCATACCATACGAATGTTAGTATCAAGTCAATATTCGCCACAAATAACACAAAACTCAAAAATAATATACGTCTTATAAAAAAATTTAAAATAAGGGTATTAAAATACATCTTGTAGATTGCAATTTACATTATAAAGGGTGATTCAAGTAGAGATACTTTTTTCAATAGCCTTTTTTTGACAGATCACGTGTGAGTCGTGTCATGCTGTCATGTTATTTTTGTTTAATATTGTTTGGCATTTCATAATGGAAAGACTTACGCCTGAACAACGTTTACAAATCTTTCAACTTTATTACGAAAATTCACGTTCTGTGTGTGCACTTCGCTCAACTTATGGTCAACATAATCGGCCTACTGAACGTACTATTCGCAATACCATCACCCATTTTGAGACTCAGCATTCATTATTGAATAATATTCGACCGAATAGACCACGTCCAGCACGCTGTGAAGAAAATATAGCAGCCGTAGCTGGGAGTGTACACAAATACCGTGGAGAGTCGATTCGGCGCCGTTGGCAGCAAATCGGACTGACGTATGGAACGACTTGGCGCATTTTACGTCGAGATCTTAAATTGAAAGCGTACAAACTACAGCTTGTGCAACAACTGAAACCGCTCGACCTTCCCAAGCGACATCGCTTCGCTCTATGGGCTCTTGAAAAGTTCCAAGAAGATCCGACGTTTTCGGGGCAAATTTTGTTCAGCGATGAGGCCCATTTCTTACTCAATGGTTACGTAAACAAACAAAATTGCCGCATTTGGGACGAAGAGCAACCTGAAGAGATTCAAGAACTGCCACTTCATCCCGAAAAAACAACGGTTTGGTGTGGTTTGTGGGCCGGTGGAATCATCGGTCCATATTTTCTTAAAAATGATGGCGGTGATAGCGACCGTTATCGTGCCATGATAACCGACTATTTGATGCCTGAAATTGAAGCTCGTGATCTCGGCGACATTTGGTTTCAGCAAGAGGGCGCCACTTCCCACACATCGCATCAATCAGTGGATTTATTGAGAGAACACTTCGGTGAGCACATAATTTCACGTTTTGGGCCGGTCAATTGGCCACCAAGATCATGTAATATCACACCGTTAGACTTTTTCCTGTGGGGATATGTGAAGTATAAAGTTTATGCGGACAAATCCGCTTCGATTCAGGACTTGGAGGAAAACATCACTCGTGTCATTCACCAGTCGAAATGCTCGAACGAGTCATCGAAAATTGGACTCAACGGATGGACCATCTGCGACGTAGCAACGGCCAATATTTGATAGACATAATCTTCAAAAAATAAATGCTAAAGAATGTTCTTTCAAATGATAATAAACATTCCCCATTAAATTTGAATTTTCTGTGGTTTTTTCTTTAAAAAAGTAGGGAACCTCGAAATGGATCACCCATTATAACATTATTATATTTTCTTCTACTAATGAAATACAGCTCTTATAATTCTAGCTCCATTTTAATAAAAATGTTAAAAATAATATTAAACTACCAACTTGAATTCCTTGTCAGACTGTTACATTATATTTTTATACCCCACACAACCATAGGTGGTTGGGGTATTCTGCGTTTGTGCTGATATCTGCAACGCATAGAAAAAGTTATCCAATACCCACCTTAAAGTATACTAAACGACTCAGAATCACTTTTTAAATCCATCTAACTATGTCCGTCCGTCCGTCTGGCTGGTTGGCTGGCTGTCCATGTAAACCTTTTGCGCAAAGTACGCAATTTTGAAGATAATTCAATGAAATTTGGTACGTTTTATGATACAAGGACGAAGTCTATTGAAATTGGTTGTGATCGGTCCATTATTTCACCTAGCCCCACAAAAATGTCCCCCGGAATAGAGTTTAAACACTCAAAAATACCTTAAAAATAGGATTATTTTAATGAAATTTAGTGCAAAGAAGTTCTGTGCAAGTATCAATCTTTGTAGCCAATTTTATGTAGATGGGTCCACAATTGATCATGGCTCCCATATAAACTCCTCTTATGAAAATCACCTTAACGTGCATAAATCCCATACGAATGTTAGTATCAAGTCAATATTCGCCACAAATAAGTTTTATGTAAGTAAAAACAACACTGCCAAATTTTATGAGAATTATTGCATAATTTACCATTGCTCCCATATAAACACACTTCCAGGAATCGACCTAAAGTGCATAAAATCATCTAGATATTAGTATAAACGCATTATTCTATATTTGTATATTTTATTTTACATTTAGTAAAATTGACCACAGGTGTAACATAAGTCCCTTACCGAATTTTTATGCTCGTATACAATAGTGTAGGGTATCATATAGTTGGTCTTGACCGACTATAGTTAGAATGTTATCATTTATAAAATACATTCACATTTTACAATTTCTTAAATTATAATAATAATAATAAATTAAAAAAAAAATGGATTTTTGACCAGTGTGGGTTGTCACATTTTTTTCAAAAAATTTCAAGAACATATCATACTATCTTATCTAATTGAAAAAAGTACCAAAATCAACAATACAAATTTTTTACAGACTCAAAACGTTGAACTTTTGTTTTGTGCACATTAAAAATTTTACAAAATTACACTTATACGCTTCTCTAAGGTCGAGGTTTAGTTTAATTTAGAAAATTATGGAGTCTTTCGACATATTTAAAACAAAATTTAGAATTTTTATTTTAAAAGTTATAAGACAAACACGAAAAAAATTTAAGGCATAAAATGAGAAATTCCATTTTGAATTCAAATATCTTTTAAGCCATAAAAGATAATGTGGTACAGTAAGCATGTTTTTTTTTTGTCTTTCTCTTAATAGAATTTAAAAATGTAAAAATATTTAAGTTACACCCTCCAACAAACAGTATTCTGAAAGCCTAACTCGTCCTCTATCGATGTTCTAAGTTTCATCAAAATCGGTCCTGCCCCACTATGCGACGTAATGGTTTTCTGTCCTTATTTTTCAGGCATTATGAAAAAAAAACCAATGCTTAAAGGTTCAACATGAAACCATTCATCATAAATTTTTGTTGTTTTGCATCTCAGAGTGTTGTTAACATAAATCCATCAAAAATTAATAAAAAAAAATTAAATAGTGTAATTGAAGTGTGTACTCGTATAAGGTCGGTTTCATAAAAGTAAAAAATAACCAGTTATATCATGTTCATTTATGAATTAGATGTAGCCAGCATACAGTTAATATTCAAAGATTTTAGTTTTGTACAGTTAAATCATTATAATATTTCTTTGCTGAATCTGTTTAAAACTGCAATTCCATATTTCGTAATGTAATAAAAATGTCGAATTTTTATCGTATTAGTTTTTGCAGTGTTATTTTCAATAAAATTTATTCCAAATTCGGTTTTTTAAACTCTGGCTAAGGTTAATTTATATTTTTCATATTTTAATAATATTGGAACAATAGTTTATCACTTCCAGGAGCTTTAGGATTTCTAATGAAATATGTATTGCCCTTTACTACCATTAAGGTAAATGTTAAGTTTTTAGTCATTTTTAGAAATACATATATATAACATTATTTATATATTTTTATAAAACCTTTTTTAAAAAATGACGCAAATAATATATTTTATTTCCCTAAGAGTATTTTTTTAGCAAATAATTATAGCAGTTTAAAGAATGAAATAAATGGATGCATAAAATTCAAAATGTTAGGAAGCAAAATTAAATCATTCTTCTTATTAAACAAATTTGCAATTCGTACATACATACATGCATACTTACATACACATAATGCAAAAAAAAAGGAATAAAGAAATAAATAAATTTGTACATTCATTCAAAGGAACTAGGAATAAGGATTACTATATTTGAAATAAAATAACATTTTCATGAACAATTTTTAATAAAAATCTTTTCACAACTTCCTTCGGTATAATGAAAAATATACATACGTATGCATTTTGTTCGCCTTTCTTTCTTCTATAATCATTATGTTTATTTGTTTTTTTCCTAAAAATCACATAGAATATCATTGAAAGTACACAAGACAATTCTAAAAAAAAATTCTTTAAAAGCAACACGATTAATAAATAAGAAGTAAATACTGTTACCAATATGTCCACAAATGTGCCAATAATATCAGTTACTGCTGAGTCAAAATATCATCAACGTCACCATCACCACCAAAATGATTATGTAAATCACCATACCTCGATATCATCCGATTCTGAGGATAATTCTGATTCATACAGTAATGACATGAACTATAATCAAAACTTTGGATGTTGTACAACCGATGTAGAAGATTTCGACAGCTCTGCAGATGTAGAAAAACCTCGTTCAAGAAGATCATCAAAGAATATCTTGACTTTATCAAAAGGTTCGTCTAACACTCAAGGCGATATAACTGATGTTGAAGATTATAACGATAGTGAGACCGATGAAGAGGATGATAAAAATAGTGTTTATCCGGAGTTAAAGTTGTCATTGCGGGAATTTTTGCAACACGACGTCCATGAACATTTATCGACCAGTAATGGCATAAAGGAGGTGGTAGAACATAAATCTGGCAATTTTTTGGAAGCCCAAAATCTGAATGAACTTAACGATTATTTGACCGATTGTGAAGACTATAGTACAGACGCAGAAGTAGAAAATAATTATGAAAAGTCTGTATGTGTTGATTTGAACGAAACATTTATAGAGCAAGGTCGCATTAACATAGCAGATTCAACGGTAAAATCCAATGGTAACGAAGGTTCCGATTATGAATACGACGATATTTCCGTTGTTAGTGATATAAGCGATATGGCTTCGGCAGTATCCGACATTACGGGAAAAGAACTACGCGGTATATCCGAAGATGAAGTTTTAGAATTGTCTGGTAATGAGGAAATATGCCAAATATTTTGTTCAGATTCCGAGTCCATATCAAATCCAGGAAATTTATCAGAAGAAGACGTACTTAGTAGCGTTAGTTTGCTACCAATAGATGTTACATTTGTATGTGCCACCAATAGGCTTAAACTAAATAATGACCCATATGTACAGGGTGTCCCTTCGAAAGGTGGCATATTTCTAGAAATAAAGGAAAATAATATGGAAGAAGTGTTAACCGATATTGAACGTTTTGATGATTCGGTGGCAGAAGGTGATGACGATGACAGTTTTGATGATGATAACGACTATCAACAGCCCATACCTCAAGCAATTGTTATGGCAGCAGGTGATGATGGCGGATATGTTACAGATTGCGAAGACATACTTTGCGATGATCTATCAGAAACAGCTGGTTCCGGTCACGAGTCAGCCAATTCGGTTGATTTTAATTCCATACCGCTACCACAGCGAGAAGTTGTATTGCTTCAAGAAGATAAATATGGAGACACCATAACCAATGTTATGCCAATGGATAAAGAATATCAATTCGGTATTTATGCAACATTAAAAGATGAATGCGTTACTGATATTGAAGAATTTTCCTGTAATTATGAAATCGATATTCAAGTATCAACAGTCAATGTGCCTTCGCGTTCGCCATCTCCTTTGCCAAATAATGTATTGGTTGAATCTGATGTTACTGTAGCCAATGAAGTGTTAAAAACCCAACAGAGCAAACGTTTAGAAATAATTTCTAACGCTGAATCAGTCACCGACGTCGAGGAAATTTATATGGATGGAACAAACAGTCGAAGAAAAAAAGTGAAAACTCGTAGCCAGTCCAAGGGTAAATCAAAGTACTTGGAAGCTCCAAAAACACCTACTAGAGAAGAAGGTGGTGGTACTGATATTGAAGATATGGACCTCAGTGAAAGTGAACTGCATGGTACATATAAATGTACAAAAAAATTTGAATCAAACCGCCAATCAAATTATTCTCAGTCCGACAAAATGACAGATGTGGAGGATATAACTGCCGATGACGTTTCATTCGTATCAGAAGCTGAACTGGCACCAGTCGATACAAACGCTTCTAGCTTCAAAGAATACGAAGCCAATAGCAAAAATATTGTAGTCACATTGGACACAAAACGCAACAGCCGTAAAAAATTAAATAATTCCCAATTTAAACGGGACAGTTGCTGTACCACTCACTACAATCAGCAACAGCAAACTGATGTCGAAGATGTTCAATTACCATCAGATGCAGAGGAATGCATAAACAATGGTAAACCAATAGTAGTTGACTGTGTTTCCCTTGAATTAAACGAAATGCTAAACGAGAGCTGTACAACAGTCCATGAAAAATCTAGCAATAGTTTTAATGTCGATGCTGAGAAATTACACATTAAGAGTATAATACGCGAATCTCACACTGACATTGAATATGTAGAGTCAGACGAATCGGCCGCTAAAGTCAACAAATAATTTCAACGCAACTCTAAACTAAACATTTCAATCAAATCAAACAATCATTCCTTTATTAAAATCTAAAATTTATTTCAATCTCAAAACTAATTAGTAAGTAAAAATGCAACGTAACGTAACGAAAGCAAAAGACAAAAGCAATAAATTTTGTTCTCTCAAAGATGTAAATTAGCCAGAATATTCATTATTCATTCGTTCAATCTCGTACACTTGTTTATTATTTTATTTACTATTAATACTACTAACAATTTCAGCTAATTTTTAAGTATTTTTTTAGAAACTAATACTTACATATATATATATATATATATATATATATATATATATATATGTTTACTAATAAAAAAAATGTTTTTGGATTACCATCATTAACGCAATTTTATTTATTTATTTTTTCGTTCTCTCTTCGTACCATTTCATTTAAGTATCAATCAGGGTTGTCAATTATTCGACATTGAAGTTGGTCGAATAAAATTTCATAATTTGTTTAATTATTGTTGTGATCGATTAAAATTTGAATTTTCTTCGATCAATCGAATGAATAAAGAATAAAATATGTTGTTCGAATAATTAATTACAATTTAAAAAAATAATGCAAAAACGAATATCTTTTAAAATCAATTCTTGGTTTTATTAACATAAAATAAACTTAAAAATAATAAATCATTAACATAGAACAAAAAAATCTAAAAATTGAGACCATATTCAAATTACAGACGAATTATATAGTGAAATTTAACTTCTTTTAAAGTTATCGTTCATAAAGAACATAATTAAGCATTTTGGTCTTAAAACGTTTAATGTTTTTTTTTTTTTATAAAAACAGATTTGTGGAAAAAATCCTTTCAATTTCTATTAATGGTGGTAACATATAGCATTAAAAGAAAATTTAGTTTTTCTGTTCTTTTTAGATTTTTCTAAATAAAGTCAATCATCAATATTGCTAAATTTTTTTTTTTTAATTTTTGATATTATTTATTGATTAACAAACCATCGCTATACATTTCAAAGTCTTCGGTTATTTCCACATCACTTGAATCATTAAAATAATTTTTGAAATAAATAATAAATGAAAATTCTCAAAAATTAAGCATTTGCATATACTGTTGTTTCACTTTTTGTTGAATATTAAAAAAAATTAATATGCACTGGAGAATTCCGGAACTTATTCTAACTTTAAGACGTTTTATTAAATCTTTAGAAAAGCTATTCCAGTTTTTTCTTCCAAATAATACTGAGACTTCAGTGCCCGTGAAAGGATTTAACCCGAAATCTATTAAAATATAGTTTACACATTTATGTATCCTAACTATAGTTTAGGGAAATCCCGGGAATTTTTTTAAATTTTACCGGGAAAACGGAAAATTAAATATTCTCGTAATTTTAAAATAATATAGCAAAGATTTTACTATTTTTAACATCTTATATCAATGAAAGATTGACGTTACTCTAAACATGGTATTTGCAAGAGTTTAACGCATATAATACAACTAGAATGTTATTTGATAGGAACGTTAATGTTGCATGAATTAAGTTTTTGTCTATCAGATATCTATGTATTTGCTTATCTATGGTTTAATGAATTTACTTACAAGTTGTTTCACATGAAATTTTAAATCATAATAATCAGTTTTATTATAAATTTGTTGAAATGAATATTAAATAAGTTGAACTTCGAAAATACTTGGGTATTTTTCATTCTAACACAACATTTTCTTTTGAAACAGCATCTCTTATCCAAGCAATGGATATGTACCCGTAAATGTTAGATGTAAATGTTATAACTTCAAAATACTTATAAAAAAACTAATCTCACGTTGTATTCATACGTCATCAGATTTCTTTCTGATTTTAGTATTTTCCAGACCTATGTTTAATTTAGTAAGAATTAGTAAAAAAAATAATGCAAATTGGAGAAATAAAGTGGAAATAAACGGCAAACTATTTATAATGAAATTTATGCAATAGATTATCGTATATTTTAAAAAAGTTTTAGCATCGAAAACACAATAACGTAAAAATCTGAAACATAGTTTTTAACATAAATTACGAAAGGCACTAATTTTATTTGTATAAAATATTTAAAATTTTTTCTATCTAAGAAATGGGGTTGTGCTTTTATATTATTTACTTTTTCGTTAATACTGTTTCATTTTGTTTTATTAAAAAAAATAAAAATAATAATTTTCTTTATAAGAAATCATGATCTTTTTTCTTATAACTTAAATTTTAAAAAATTAATTTTTTGGTTTCTCTGGAAAAGAAAATGATTGAAAATCGTAACGAAATTTTCAATCATTTTTAACAGGGTTTTCCAGCTAAATAAAATTTTTACACTTATAATTTCAAAAAGGCATTTTAATAATTTAACTAAAACTCGTTTTGAAAAATTATTCGATTAATCGATAAAAATTGATCGAATAATTTTTTTGTTCTAAATTTAAAAATTTTGTTCGTTCGAAAAGAATAAAAAATTTGTTGCTCGAATAATCGAATAATTTCTATTCGAATGACAACCCTAGTATCAATATAATCAAATAACATGTATTATTTCAGTTTAGTAATTCTTTGTCATTTCATTAAAATATGTCAACTTATTTTATTAACGTTTTATCGTTTATTTTGTTCTATATATGTATATATGTGTGTCATATTTCATATAATATATATATAACAAGTATAATTAATGTATTATCGTTTTTTTTTTTCTTTCCCCAATTATTTGCATTTAATTACAGAAACACTGCAAACATATGTACCAGAACCACAACAAATTGTATCTGTCGAAACAATTGCAACACAAGGTAAGTCTTTTTTTCTTAGTTAAGTAGAATTTTCGATTCATGCTTTTTCGCTTGATATTTAATTTTTATATATTTTTATGTAAATTTGAATATGATTTATCAATACAACAATAATTATTTTTTAGAAAATTGTGCATATTTTTTGTAGTTTTCGTTTTAAATTATAAGTATGTGCTTATGTATATTCAATTAGAGTCACATATATACATATATACATACATAAATACATACATACAATGTATAGTCGTTTGTAATTATGCAATAATAATAATGTCTTACATACATAAAAAACATAGTGCGACAGCAAAATTTGGACTAGGATTCTATAGTTGGAGTAAAATGTGGACCATTAAGATCCTTCGACTATTTTAAAATTTTAAATAATCGTTTTTTCATATTTTCTGTTTTAAAATAGTTGCATTTTTTAAAACTTTTAAATACTTGACATTGAAGTCGATTTTTCGACAATTTTCGTATAAAAAAGTTTATGTATGACAGATTAGGGTAGACCATTTGAATAGCAATCTATAGCATTATGTTATGTCATGTCAGATGGAGCGAATATTCCCTTTTTGATGGAGTTTTTAAAGAAAATTTAAAACGAAGGGAAAAAGGGAGATAATTTAAATTTCTGTCAAAATAAATGGAGTTTTTAAAGTGTTTAAAATTTTCTTCAAAAATGGCAAACAATAGGAATAAAAAGGGAAAACATACTATATTATCATATACAGTTATTTTAGAAGAGAAATCCTAATTATATTGTGAAAGTTGTACTTATTGGCTTTCGCGCATGCTAATGCGGACGCCGAATGAATTTTTTAATAAACTACAAAGCCAATCTAAAACAATTGCCTAATTTCTGAAAACGGAGAAAAAATGATTTTGTTTTTTTTTACAAAACAGAGTCTTTTTTTAAATTTCATCTGACATCACTGATGTAGTAAAACCTCAAATAGATTTGGTCCACTGTAGGGACAGAAAGTATATTTGGATTTTCTAAACTACTGAAACGATGATGTATAAGGATTTCAGTAATTTTCTGCATATTGCTCAGTAGGGTGTCGAAATTGTACGATTTTTTTAATAAAACAAATAATTCTAAAAAGGCATTTTGGTTTATTCGAATAATTCCAATCCTCATTAAAGATTATTCGAATTATTCGAATATTTAGAATATAAAATAATAATGTAAAATTTTAGCAAGTTTTCAAAAATTATATTGTAAAATGAAAACAAAAACAAATTAAAAGTTAATAATTCTTTGGAAATATACTTTGAGTAAGACAAGCATAAGAAAATAAAATTAAATTGAAAATTATTTTAATAATATATAAATAGAGATAGGCATGTGTTAATATATACATATGCACATTTAAGGAAATTACTTAAAATATAAAAAAAAGAATAGCATACTAATAACTTGACATAAACTGATTTCGATCTTTCGTTTTTATAAAATTTTATTTTTAAAAATATTTTTTTTACACTTTAAATTGTTGCATTTAGCTCCGACAACAAATCACCATTAGATCATCCATCTCTATAATAACATGCGATTCATTTTTCATAGTTTCTCTGCCGAATAATCTTCCATATATCTCATTTCCAAACTCTTTAGTTTTGTTTCAGAGTTATACTTTAAATGTTTGGAGCTGGATGGGCATGTTTCAGAGTGTAAATATAATATTTTTTTAAAACTCTTAAACATTTTTCATGAACACGATATTTTAAATGTATGACTAATTCTTTAGAAAAAGAATTATTTAACTTTTTTAATTCCTTTATAAAAAATATTATATCTTCAAACTCAATGTTGCCGAATTTACTCTTTTCTTTAATGCCCACATCAAGTGACTTCAAGGTGTTACATAAGTCGCTCAAAAGTTGTATACCACTACCCAGAGTGTTGGCAACTGTAATCAAGTAATGCATAATTGACGCATTTATAAATTATAAGAAAACTTGAGACTATATCAGATAAAGATGTCCATTGATGTTTAATATTTTGCAACATTTACCTACATATGCCGTACGCATCAATAACATCACTTATAAAACAATTTCAGTTTCTATGACGATTCCAAAATCTTTGAGTCTTTTTTTACTATGTAACATATGTTTTTAATTATTAAAATCCGAAATTAAAATGTTTGATTTGTTTTTAGAATTATAACTTCTTTCTGTAACGTCTATGTATTTATAAAGAGAGTTATTTGACCACTTATTTGTTTTTATTGAAAGACAACCTTTAATATAATTTTTCAGAATAAAAATTGTCCATATTCAATTGTTAAATTAAAAAAAAAAAAAAAAAAATAATAATAAAATATAAATCTCATATATAGAAGTATAATATGAAAAAAATATTCATTTTGTTCGAATATTCGTCATAAAAATATTCGAATTATTCGTTAATCGGAAAAAGACCATTTGTAAATTTTTCGAACAATTAGTCGTATCAAATTGTTCGAATTATTTGAATGAACATTATTCGAATGGATACCCTATTTTTAATCAATGCTATCTTATTTCTTTGACAAGTTGAAAATACAAAATAGACAAGTTATCATTTTACAGTGAATTAGTCTTCTTAAAAAAGATATGTAATATATTTTATTGTTTCAAATTTATAAAAGACTTTTGTCAAAATAAAACAAAAATGCAAGTAATTTTTACAAAATCATGTATTATGAATTTGAGACCGAATATCTATGAGACGGTTAGAGGTATCAAAATATTTTTTTCTCACACATACATATGTAAGTATTGTAAAATAATTTATGAAGAATGTAGAAATGCAAAATTTAAACTAATCTATATAATTTTTCTATATATGGGCCAAAACAAAAAAAAAAGCTACATTTTTAAAACACATTAAAATTCATTTGTATAAATACTAAGTGACTCGAATGAATGTATAATCAGTTCCCATTAATCATTTCGTGCAGGGGGCGCGAAAGTTGTAGCTATTTTAATTTGAACATATAAACATTTTTACAAACTAGTAAAAATTACACGCAATATCAAACCTACTGAATTATTCAAATACAAATTATGATACTTTCAAAGTTTGATGATGTTAGTGTAACATATTTTAGGGTTTTCGAGGAAAATTTAAAAAATTGTCAATGCTTTAAGTCTCGATTTTTAGAAATTTTGCAAAATTTTGGATTTGTATCTGTTATTTCTCCATATATTTTACGAATATATATTTTATTAGAGTTTATTACAAAGAAATGCTGTTTAATATTGTTATCTTTGTTTGGTCCATACAATTTTTATCTTTCGAAATTTTTTGATGCGCCTCTGCATTTTCATTAAGCATTACACACACCATCTAATTATGCAAATTATAGTTAATTTCGTACTGTCCACACGATGTGTCTTAGGAAAGTCAGGTTTGACAAAAATGTTTCGTTTTCAACTATCAACGACATTTGTCTCAAATTTATGGTCCCGATCAATTATATTTATCGCCGTTCTTATATTTATCCAAGATTTGTACAAATTGCAATTTCCTATATAAGAATACAAAACAAATAGTGCAATTTTTGCGTAATTTTCAAAAAGTCCTTAACACTTTTTTATTATGTAAAATAACAAACAACTAAGCCCACGTAGTAATCTATGTTATTCTGTGTTAAACTGTGAATGTGACGCGAATTAAGTTTTTTTCTTTTAATAAAATAAAAAAATATTTTTTTCGACGCGATGCGTCTTTCTTTATTTAAAATATTTTCTTAATTTTAAAAAGGTTTTTATTAAAAATAATACGACGTCTATGCGTCTTTGTTGCTTATTTTTAACTGCCCGACATTTACATTTTCATTTGCTTAAATACTACATTTTCCTTAATCATTAAACAAACAACATGTTTGTGTTTTTCTTAATTGCTAAACAAACAATATGTTCGGGTTTTTCCTTATCTTAGGTTTTCCCTTATTCCTCTTGTTTATTATTATTGTACTTAAGCTAGAGTTAAATTGTTTTTCTTAATTTAATTATTTTTCCTAAGAATTGTACTTATGCTAGAGTTAAATTGTTTTTCTTAATTTAATTATTTTTCCTAAGAATTGTACTTATGCTAGAGTTAAATTGTTTTTCTTAATTTAATTATTTTTCCTAAGAATTGTACTTATGAAAACATCCGACCTTGGTTTTTATTTTATTTTAATGGCTATGTTTATTTTATGTATCTTATCTTATACTAAGAAAAAAGGGATGGTTCATGAGAGTGTCGTTAACTCTCCCCCTACTTAAACGAGAGCGTCCCGATCTCTAAGTAGTTTCCCTACTTGTTGTTGGTAATAAATTCTAACTAATTCTTCTGCCTGCCGGCGTCTGTATTGTAATATGTATTTATATATTTTCAGTCCGATAATGACCAAACCAAACATTGTTGTGACAAATATGATTGTATAAAAACCTGATCTTATGGGATGTTGTTCGTATGGTATTATCAGTTTCTTTAAAGAATCAATATTGTTAAAAGCGTTGTATTTGTTTGAATTTAGAATTTTCTCTATCTCAAAATTTTCGTCATGCTTTGTGTGTATTGCTTCGATTATTCTGTCATGAATGTTTCTGTAGGTTTTATTATCTATTGTGACTTGGTCTGTGTATGTGACTAAGGTTATACCATTAGTGATAATATTGTTAACTGTGTGATTTTTGTCTAATAATATGAATCCTTCGTCTATTACTAGAAGTTCGTCATTGTATTCTTGTATTATTGTGCATTTACTGTTCCTATTGTTCAGTAGCGGGAGTATGCATGTGTCTGTCTTGTTGTTTGTCTGACAAATGTTCAGTCCTAAATAATTTTTACAATGGTTTACTCTTACATAATTCCTGTCACATTGGGCAATTTGTTCGTCCGTTAGGATTTTCCCATGTTTGAAGCTTATAGGCGTGATTTTGAAAAGTTTACATTTATTAATCAATATGGGATACTTATAGATGGCTATAAACAAGTCTCCTGTACCTGCTATGTGTATGTCAGCATATTCTAAAATGTTTATTATAGGTACTGAGATTAATTCGTGTTCTATTATTTCCTTTACGTCGTCTAAATTTAAGGATTCGGTTAAATATGCATTATTCTTTGCAGCGTTTATTGTTCTGACAAGCAATAGAAGTTGGTCATGCACTTGCTTTATGATGAGGTGATTCTCTACCGTGTTCCCTTGTAATAACTCCATTAGTTTCTCGTACTTTGAATTAATTATGCGTTGTTTTTCGTTGTTGTTTATTAAAACATTTATTGCTGTCTCCATTTTAATGAAATCGTCATGGTCTGGGTTTCCGGTAATAAATTTTAATGCTGACCCTAAGAAGTTTAAGGATCTTGTGTGGCGTTTATGTTCGTTTAGTTGGCTTGCCAATATTTCAATTTTCCTTATCCAGATTGTTTCTTGGGCAGTGAAATTCCGTTGTCTTTTAACAATTTGATTATATGGTGAGAGTATTTTTGTAAGGTTAGTTACATGAAAGAGGAATGAGTATTCGTTGTATATCAGAACATCATCAGTTCTGGTTAGAACATATTTTTGATTCTCCAGCTTCCTTACTTCTGTTTCTGCCTTGATTTTTGACATGACCACTACGAGTAATGTCAGGTAATGTATCGCCTTCATTGAGTGTGTAGTTTTTAATATTATCCTTGTGTACTATTTTACCCCTCGTGGTTAAGACTGTGTCCTCACGGTCTTCTTTCACAATGTATTTTATATATCTTGCGTCGTTCTTTTTTCTTATTCCTTTTATTTTTACCAATATTTTTTCATTTGGTGTGAAAGTTCGATGCTTGGTGCCTTGGTTTAATTTCTCTAGTGTTTTTTCCGATGCCTTTTTTAATTTTTCGTAGATACTGGTTTTATCGTATTTAATTTTGTTAAAGATTATGTCCCTGGGCTTAAATCCTGTTACCGCATGAATTGTGTTATTTAGTTCGCGTACTGTTCTATAAATTTCTTCTGCAATTGTTGTAGTATTGTGGATTTTAAATATTCTAGCTAATTCTGATATTGTGCTGTGGGCTCTTTCAACTTGTCCGTTCGACGTCGATCTATAGACTGGAGTTTGTATCTTTCTTATGCCATATTTATTACATATTGTTTCTACTGCTGCAGCTGTTAGGCATTGTTCGTTATCAGTCATTAGTCTTTTACATTCTGGGTAATTATTCGTGAGTATTTCTTCTATTTTTTCGCTCATTCGTTCTCTTGAGTCGAGCTCTCTTAGAGTTATATATTTTGAAAATTTGTCGATAGCCACCAAAAATGTTTTGCCTTCGTTGAAATAAATATCCATATGTATGTATGTGCCTGGTTCTGTTGGTATGTCGGAATCTTTTAATGGTTCTCTCGTTGGATTTCTTTCATATCTGCCAAAGAGACATGCGGTGCATTTTCTATTGAATGCTTTACATTGTTGCTTAATTTCTGGCCAATAATGTGTCTCTAGAATTTCCAGTATATTGTTTCTGTAGCCTCGGTGTGCTCTGTTATGTGTGTTCTTAATTAATTCAGCTTGTTTTTCTTTCTCCAGAATATCAACTAGTTTTGTCGGTGTGTACACGAATTTTCCACCGTTGAATGTGTTTGTTATTATAGGGCTGAGTGCATAAATAGTTTCTCTTGTGGTGTGTATTGCTGTCATTTTGTTGGGTTGTAATACCTTTTTTAGTTCAGATATCAAATTTTGTTCGCTAGTAAATTTTATTGTATGCCTAACTTTATTTGGGAATACTGTGGATGACTGTATTTCATCTTTTTCATTGTTTGGTAAAAGTTCGATTTGGATAGCGTAAGCATTTAGTGGGCGTGATACTTGCCTAATGTTTTCTATGTATGAGCTTTCCGCTGAGTGAGTTGTGTCAACGGAAGATGCATTAATTTTTTGCCTTGATAGAGCGTCTGCTACGACATTTTGCTGTCCGGGTTTGTACACAAGCTTTGCTCCGAAATCTTCTATTATGGCCTTCCATCTTTTTAATTTTGGATTTGGATTTTTATCCGATATGGTATGTGTTAAGGACTGATGGTCTGTATATATAGTAAGGTCGGTTGTTCCATAAATATAGTTCCTAAGTTTTTGTAATGCCCATATGATGGCTAATAATTCTTTCTCATTGGTACTGTAGTTTCCTTCCGTTGTACTTAAGGTGCGTGATAGGAAAAATATTGGTTTCTTGTTTTGACTAAGAACTGCTCCAATAGCTATGTTGGATGCGTCGGTAGTTAATTCGAATGGTTTACTATAATCTGGTTGGAATAACTCAACTTGTTCTTTTAAACATGTTTTAAGTTTATTGAATGCTTTTATTGCGGCGTCGTCAAGGTTAATGTTTGTTGTTTTACTTTTGTTCCTACCTACTTGTCCATTGTCTCCTCTTAAGTGTAGTGTCAGTGGTTTTGCTATGTTCGCGTACCCTTGTATGAACTTGCGATAATAGCCTGTCATGCCTAAGAATCCTCTTAAGTCTTTTAGTGTTGTTGGAATGGGGTATTTACTTATGGCTTCAACTTTTTCAGGATTTGTAGAAATTCGGTTGTGTTTTATTAAATGTCCTAAGTATTCTACTTCCGTCTGGAAGAATTTAGATTTCTCGTTGGATATTCTGAGGGTTGCATGATTTAGTGCATCGAATACAATTTTGATATGTTGTATATGTTCCTCTGGTGTTGAAGAGTATATGAGAACATCGTCAATGTAAACGTATACAAATTTACCGATATATTCTCTTAGAATATCGTCAACACATCTCTGAAATATTGAAGGTGCATTTTTTAAACCAAAGGGCATCCTAATGAATTCATATTTCCCTCCGTTTACACAAAATGCTGTTTTTTCCCTGTCCTCTTTCTTAATCTTTACTTGATGGAGCCCAGATTCCAGATCTAGCGTTGTGAAATATTTGGCTTTTCCTAAATTCTGTATCGTCATATTGATGTCAGGTATAATATATCTATCTGCAATCGTTTGTGAGTTTAATTTTTGGAAATCTATGACCATTCTTCGTTTAGGTTTTCCTTGTTCGTCTATTCCTTTTTTTGCTACTGTCCATATAGGAGAATTATATGGGCTATTACTTCTTTGGATAATTCCCTCTTCGAGTAGATTTTTTATTTCCTTATTCACAAAATCATTATCCGCGATGGGGTACGGGTATTGTTTTGTCCAAACTGGTTCATCTGTTTTAGTCCTAATTGATGCTTCAATCGTAGTTGTGAAGGGTAAGGGTCCTATGCCGTTGTTGTCCTTCATCAATCTATCTATTTCATCCTTATACATGTCATTACCTATGGTATAATTGACATTACTAATCTTTTCTTCCTTGTTTATAGTGAAAGTCATATCCTGAATATTTATTATAGCTCCTAATTTGTTTATTCCTTCCCATCCTAATATTAGATCGCAGTTTTTTATGTCATCTAACTCGAAAAAGTCTATGTCTTTGCCGAGAAATTTAATTCTTTGTTTAGTATTTACTATTGAAGTTCCATGCATTGAGATAACCTCCATAGGTTTTATTTTTTCAATTACATTGAACTTTAAGGATTTTTTTACGTAATTATGGGTTGCTCCGGTATCTAATAATACATTATATATTTTTTCTTCATCGGACATTTCTAGGTGGGGCAACCCGTCTTTTAGTTTAAATTCTTAATAACTAATTTATTTACAGTACCTGTTTCCACAATTACACTACTGTTGTCGTCTTCATTGGTTGTGATGTTGTTGTTCCTCATAAATTTGTTCTGATGGAAGTTTCCGCTGGGCTTCCTTTGTCGTTTCCATGGTGGTGTATTGTGTGGTGTGTTCCGACGCTGAATGGTATTGCCTGAGCTTATGTCCATGGGTTCTGCTTTTTGTTGGTTGTTGTGCTGTGCTGGGTGATTGGTATGTCGTTTCCATTCTGGACACTGTTGGTATCTCTGTTGACCCTGATGGTGCTGATGATATTTTGGCGGTGGTTGATATTGCTGCTTCTGGAACCGTGTATCGATCCTTGGTGTGTTCGATGGTGGTCGAGTCTCATATGATAGCTTCAGATTTTGATGTTTGCTGTCGTGTTCAATTGTTCTGGCAATCGTATATGCATGTTCCAAGTCCACTGGGGTATTTGCATATAATGTAGACTGCACGAAGGTATTATTAACTCCTGCTATGAATACACGGATAGCGTCTTGCTTTGCTTGGTTTGTCATGGCTTCTATGGCTTCTTTTCCATAACCAGACATTGCTATTTTTGAGATTATTAGGCTTAAACATTTATTAATTTCATCATGAAAATCTTCTAATGTCTTCCTGTCTTGGTAGCATCGTTTCATCTCTTCTTGTAAAACGTATAAAGGACGTGTGTCAGCATATGTATAATCTAGTCTGCTTCTGATAGCGTCGAAATTAAAGATGGTTCCGTGATTTGCCAATACTTGAGCGGCTGCTCCTTGAATTTTTGTCTTCACTATTTGTAGAGCTTGTGAATAGATGCTAGTATTTTTCAGTGGTTCGATGCTATCCATCATTCGTGATGTATCTTCTCGCCATACTCTGTATTTGGTGATATCCCCGTCGAATGTTGGAAGGGATTTAAATACATCCAATTTTACCTCGTTTATATTTGTTATGGTTGTCGAAATTTCTTCTAACTGTGTAGGCCGTGGTTGAGTCACCAGAGGGTTTATCCTGATTTGCTCTAACTGTGCTTTCAGAGCATTTACTTCAGCTGTATGATTTACAGTGAGTTCCTGGATCATGGCTTGTAATGTTGCCATTTGTTGTGTTAGGAAATTGATTTCAGCGTTATTTGACATATTTGTAGTGTTTCCTTCTGTAATATTGTCAACAGATCTTGTTTTGTCAAATTTATGTATTTTCCTAATTATGTTCATGAACAGTTTGAACAGTGATGAATTATTATGAAGTTTTCCTTTTATGAAGGAATTTTTTCTTTTTATAAAGAATTATTGTTGAGTCCTTGCTGCGACAAGGATGTATATTGGTCCGCTCACTTGGAAGAATAAATTTAATTATTCTCCTGGCAGGATCGCCAATTAAGTTTTTTTCTTTTAATAAAATAAAAAAATATTTTTTTCGACGCGATGCGTCTTTCTTTATTTAAAATATTTTCTTAATTTTAAAAAGGTTTTTATTAAAAATAATACGACGTCTATGCGTCTTTGTTGCTTATTTTTAACTGCCCGACATTTACATTTTCATTTGCTTAAATACTACATTTTCCTTAATCATTAAACAAACAACATGTTTGTGTTTTTCTTAATTGCTAAACAAACAATATGTTCGGGTTTTTCCTTATCTTAGGTTTTCCCTTATTCCTCTTGTTTATTATTATTGTACTTAAGCTAGAGTTAAATTGTTTTTCTTAATTTAATTATTTTTCCTAAGAATTGTACTTATGCTAGAGTTAAATTGTTTTTCTTAATTTAATTATTTTTCCTAAGAATTGTACTTATGCTAGAGTTAAATTGTTTTTCTTAATTTAATTATTTTTCCTAAGAATTGTACTTATGAAAACATCCGACCTTGGTTTTTATTTTATTTTAATGGCTATGTTTATTTTATGTATCTTATCTTATACTAAGAAAAAAGGGATGGTTCATGAGAGTGTCGTTAACTCGCGCGAAAAACTTAGTTTTCAAAAATTTTCGCTCTTGTTTTCAAAACTTTGAGACTATTTACTGCATGAACTATTTCGGGCACATCAACGAAATATAGCGCAAAATACGCATAATTACAACAAGTATCAATAGCTGTTTAAATATTTTTATTCCGTTGACACAGACCTCGTCCCAAAAACCAAAAAATTTTGTCATCAAAATTCTACTTCCCTGTATTTAGCTGTTGAAAGTCTGCACAATAATAAAGAAGGTGTAGAATATATTTACAAAGTCCGATTAGTTTATATAAAATCGAATGAGATAAAAAAGTATAAAGGCGCGAGCAAAAGGTGTAGGAGAATGAGCAAAAGTTAAATAATTTTAAGCCCCTTTTCTAAGTTGTTGAACAACAATTATGATTATATAATGAAACCTATGATGCTAAAAATAAATACTAATATCTTTTGAGTTCATATCTGTAACCCTTTAGTTTAAAATAGTATTACATCAAAACTTATTAGGAAGTAAGGCCACTTTAAAATGTGTATTAATGGCCTATATATATATATATATATATATATATATATATATATATATATATATATATATATAGTTCTTGCGATAAATCGCTAAAAAATTAAATTTCGTACAAAATTTCAAAATTTTTTTTTTTTTTTTTGTTTTTTAAATCATAAAATTTCGAAAGTAGCAAAAATGAAAATTTTTATTCTTTGATCTGGTGATGGAAAATGAAAATATTTTTCGGTATCAAAATAAATTTTAAATAGTACTTTTTCCCTCTCAGAGTACTAAAGTTAAAATTTTTCACAGTTATTTATTTTTTATTTAGTGCAAAACTCAAAGAATGTAATTTGTATATCTAAAACGAAGGAATTGATATGATACCAAATCATAAAATGATTTTATTCAGGTTAAATATGTGAAGAATAAAATAAAAATTTATGCATCGATTTGAATCAAATGTGTCTTGTTTTATTTGCAAGAAATTAATCTTTATGATCAAAGAATAAAAGTTTGCAGTTTTGCTATTTTTTTAATTTTTATGATTAATTTGTTCAAAATTTAATTTTTTTACAAAATAAGTTTAATAGCTCCATTATAGTTGAACGTATTAAAAATAATGTGGGTATAACTTGAAGGTAATTTTAATTAAAATTTTTTGATATATTACTGAATCAAATCGGACAGGTCATTCTCGACATATGCTTCAATATATGATGCATCCTCGTTAATTTTATAAATAGCGATTTATCACGAGAACCAAAAGTGGTCATAATCATGTCATGTTATCATATTTTTGTTGGAAAAACTTAAACATATTCCAAAAATTTTGAAATCAACAATAATTTTTTTTTACAGATTTGAAAAGTTGAAGTATTGTTCAAAAATGTATGATTTTCAATCACTGCTAGTGTAAGGGTGTGTATCCAAAATTTTACAAAATTGGACTTACATACTTTCCTAAAGTCTACTCTTTCAGAAAATATCGAAAACCTTTAAACCTTTTGAAATAAAAACTTTTCTAAGGTGTGCGTTCAAATAAAACATAACATGTTTTTTTTTTTAATAAAAGACGAACGAAATAAGTAAAGTTAAAACTAAATCAACTTCTTGTAGCATTTCTTCTCCAGATTTTGGTGATATATCATTTTATATAAAAATTAATTACTAATTTTAATTTTTTTTGGGTATGACTTCCGAAAAAAATTTTAAAGTACTTTTGCGAAAATTTTCGTGGTATATCTCTATAGGAACACGTTTACAAATTCGGATAAACTTTTGGACCAAAGCAAATAAGAACTAATTTTAATGTAATTTGGGGCGATGAATTCAAATATATCGTTTGTTTCTCAAGTTTGGTTTTAGTTTTCGTGACATCGCATTTTGGAGCAATGCGCTTTCATAACGACTTTTTGGTGCTGACGTTGCTAAAAGATTGATTTCAATCATATTCTGAATGTTGGATTTCATTCCAGATCATGTGGAAATATAGAAAAAGATTACAAATTTCAAGCGTTTTTATTATGTGCACGGTTATTATATAATCGGGGAAATGGACAAACTGATGTGAAATGCTCAGAAATGACTATTCTTGATTCTCAAGAAAAATATAACATTTATTTACTTCAGTGAATTGAGTACATCGTTCGATATTATTTATGGCGGAAAACAAAACGTATTTGTAAGGTCACAGAATACTTTTAAATCACATCTTTACATAGAACCTGGTCTTATCAAGGACGTCTTCAAACCACTTAAAAACGAAGAAAAATACTCAAAGAAGATATATTTGACAAACCTAATATTTGAAAACTAAAGACCGACAAAATCTTTAAAAGATGTTTCACGTCCAATAAACCAGAAACGAAGTAATAATTAGAAAACCTTGTTCGCAACATTTTCTATATTCGCAAATCTCCTGATTTAAAGCAAATAATGGAGAGTATGTTTCAAAAATATCACTAGATCGAATATTTTTAAAACCTCATTTTCTTTATTCGATTTTTCACTTAAAAGGTTGCCGGCACCAGTACACAGTGGGGCAGAATCGAAATTTTTTGGAAATAAATCTGTAACTTCTGATCGGCAGGTTGCATTTTCATGAAATTTGGTATAGGCGTAGCAGAGGAGTATACAATGTTAAGTTCGGAAGGGGGGCACAACAACCCCTCAGGGGCTGAGCTAAGGGGGCTCAAAGTTAGGTACCTCTGACCTAAAAAATTTTTAATCGCTTGCAAAACTTTTGTTTCTCTTGCGATTTCAAATATTTTTATATATTGTTATATGCCCTGATAAGACATATAAAAAACATGCTTACGCGTCCTATTTATCTCTTATAGCTTTCGAGTTATTTGCGTTTGAATTTTTAAGCACCACAATTTTGCATGTTCTTGGTCCAGTTTTTTTTTCATATATATCCTAGTATTTCCGACCGATTTTATTATTTTTTTTCTTAATTAGTTAAAGAACAAAATATTCTATGGAATAAAAAAATTTGAAGTCGATATTTTTACCGAGTCCAAAAATAAACGATTTTGAATTTGAAAATTGCAAAAAAGACGACTTTTTGTGTTTTTTTAGCCGAAAAAGTATCTACACGCTTTTTTATCTAAAATAAAATTTTCTTTAGCAATATATAATAATTTTGCACTTTTTTTAAAGGTAACTTCACAGAGATGACTTGAAGGAAAAAAACAAGCCCAATAACTCAAGTGCTCATGGTACACACCCTCCCGAATTCGACCCATTTTATATGAAAGTTTTGATTTTAGACCATATTTTCTCAAATCGCAAAGCACGAATCGACAAGCGGAATATATTTTAAGAATCTTCAATATGTTATTAAAAGTCTTGAATCAAAATCTATGGGACTTCGAAAAATTGTGGACTCTATAGCCAAAAATGTAAAAAATCCCATTTTTGGGAATTTTCATTAGTTTTTTTGGGAATCCAGGAAACCCCTGCCCCCGATTGAAATTCGGTTAACGCGCTTTTATTTGTATTAATAAGATCCACATTTCCTACAAATTTCATAAAGATATCTTTATAAAGAAATATGTTATTACAATTAAAAAATTTGTACTTTCTCCAAAAACTCCAAATTGTGCCTTTTGTTTGGTTTATTTCTAAATAGCGAAAGAAATTTAAAAAAAAATAAGCGTACCCTTTAGCATATATAATTTCCTATCTTTTGCAAAAAGATTCAAGTCAATGTCATGCCTCATTTCAGAAATATGCGCCTTTAAACTTTTATATTTACAATTTATTTATATATATATATATATATATATATATATATATATATATATATATATATATATATATATATATATATATATATATATATATATATATATATATATATATATATATATACATATGACTATATTTTTACAAACTTGCAACTTTTGCCTTTAGTTTTGCTTGAATAATCACTTAGAAAATTATGAATATTTTTGTATACTTTTACTAATATCTATACACAAAATATTTTTATAAAAATAATTAATAAATATTTTTTATTTTTAATAGCGTTGCCACATTTCCCAAATTTAAGTAAATCTTTATCATTTTCTAAGCATTCATATATTTCTATTAATGAATTTAAAATAACAAAACAAACAAAAGATGTATATTTTAACTTAATCAATATTATTAATTTTTGGAATTTATCATCTTCTATATATATTATGCATAATTAAAAATTATTTACACGTTATAAGAATACATATTTCAGTATTTTATATATTTTTCTAAATCAATTAACTGATGCTAACATGGAGTATTTCTTAAACTGAATACAGATTCATGTGAAATAGTAATGACGTAAAATCATTTAATATATTTTATATAGTTTAATTTATATTGTAAAATATTATAAAACATTGCTTTCGGATAATTACAATTTTTTTGTGTTTTTTAAATTTTACAATTTTAAAAATGTTTAGGAAGCAATTTTTATGTGAAATTTTGTATTTTAGGAAAAAAACTTATTTTTTGATGAAATTTCGAATTTTAACCGAAATTTTAGTTTTTGGTGAAATTTAGAATTTTTGCGAAAAATTCAGTTTTTTTTTAGAGAAATTTGGAATTTTTGGCCTAATTTCGAATTTTTTGCGAAATGTGTATTTTTAGTGAAATTTAAAATTTTTGACAAAATTTGGAATTTTTGGTGACATTTCGAACTCTTGAAAATTTTGGATTTTTGGTGAAATTTCTAATTGTTTGGTAAATCTTCATATTTTTTTGTGAAATTATGAAGTTCTGCTGAATTTTCAGATTTTTGGTGAAATTATTTACTTAAAAACATTAATTATATACGTGAAACATTAATTATATTGCATTAAATATTAAAAGTAAATTCTTCTCGCCAAAAATGTTTGAATTTGCTGTAAATAAAGTGCAGCATGTTCACCCTCTATTTAATTTAAGGCTAAAACATGCCACATATTTTTTAAATTTAAGAGAAACACTGTTAGAAAAGAACATCTGACCGATTTACAGTATTACATTTTTTTCAGTTAATTTATAATTATGTCGCAAAATATTGCAAGGAATTGATTTTGGCAGCACAAGATTTTATTTCCAATTTTTTAAATTTGAAATTAAAATTTGTTAGTTTTCTTTTAGTAAAATTTTTATAAAATTATAAACAAATATAATTTGAATATGTGGAAAATACAAAAATTTAAATTTTGTGACAAAAAAATATATATATATATATATATATATATATATATATATATATATGTAACTTTAGAACTACTGGATGTATTTAAATGAAAATAACACGGCCAATTCTGAGGTTTGTTCCAATAGATTTGGAAGAGCACAGCTTCTTAGCGGGTCTGATGGAATGAGGGCGGACCAAAATTTCATTTATAATTTAATGGACGAAAAAAATTTACACATAGATAGCCCTTATAATTCCATACAAAAGAAAAACGCTTATATGTGTGGGATATTTCTTTTATTTTAAGAGATATTTAGACCGAATTATAATTTTGACCCATTTTTGGACATGGAAATTTGGTGGACTCGATTTGAGTCCTAAAATTTTCATGATTATTCTCTGAATTCTAAACAAAATTCTAAATATTTTTCGTGCAAGTTTCATGTACCTATGTGGTTCCGATAAAAAGCTATGTTATTTCGAAGTAGAACATTAAAAAAATCACTTTAAAATCCATCATTTTCATCTGGGCCATACATTTTTTTATGCTTCTAAAAGAATGCTTAACGTAAATGCATGTAAAGCAAATCCGAGGGCATTTGGGGTAATAGTCTCCCGCTAGCCCTATCAGAATTTCGTTAATTTTAATTTCTTGTTCTTTATTTACTTGTGGAGCTCAAAAATGTCAAAGCTGAAATTAAAAAAACACCTTGATTACATACCTATATATGTTCGCTAAACACAAAAAAATATCTAATAAACCACGACTCTAATAACGATAGGGTGACCATTTTACTGGAGAAAAGTCAATTTTTAAAACAAGTTTTCCCCGAACTGGGATTTTGGATAATTCGAAATAAAAATGTGAGAACTCTTTTATATTATACTAAAATTTTATAATGATACCTTAGGTTATTTTAGGTTAGATGGGCAGCTATAAATATGTAAAATAAAAATCTCACTTAGGTACTATTGGTCCCGTTGTGTGACCCTGATGGATTATGTGAATTTGTTTTTACATGTCCGAAAATAGATTCGAATCGAAACAATCTAACGCACGAATAAAATATCTGCTCCGTCTGACATCAATTGCAGATGAATTGCAATATGTTGACTCCCAAATTCTGTAGTCCTAATATTCGCAAGAGCAGAACAATGACGAAGAAAATGTTCAACTGTTTCTTCCTCCTCTTCGTTAAAGCAACTTCTGCTTCTGGTTGTTAAAAGGGAGTTATAGTCTCCTAGCGTGCTCACCAGCAATCCAGTGAGCGGTAATAATGGCTGCAAGTGTTCGTAGCTGATGCCTTGGCAATCCCAGAATGAAGCTCGACCGTTTTTGATCGTTTATCCATCTTTGTTGAGCTATTCTCGACAAGTACCGCATTATCATAGATCTGCAAGATGACAGCGGTATATCAACTAGTTGGTCCGTTTCCTAACTTTGAAGATGGAAACCAGTTCTGGCTAGTTCATTCACAATAATATTTCCCGGGATACTTGAATGACTCCTTACCCAGATCAACTCTAGGTCTGAATGTCTCGCCATCTCATTTAAGGATGTCCGGCATTCCTGTACCAGCTTGGATGTCGAATAGACACCCGAAAGAAACTTAATCGCGGGTTGACTATCGGTACAAATTTAAATATCCACTACGAATACCCTATATTACATTAGCCAATTTACCGCTCTCATAATGGCCGAGATCTCTGCGTGATCCAGAAATTTAAAGGAAATGTTCCTCCTATATACGGGAACCCCATCAGAAGATTTGGATTCATTAGTATAAACCTCAATCGATCCGACTTTTATAGTGGAACTGGCTGAATTTGAAACTAAGAAGCTTCTGTCCAGAAAAAGTTTGGGAATACAATATTCAATATTGTCAGGGATGTCATCCTATATTCCCAAAATGGTCGTAGTCCATATCTCCTACCGTTCCATGCATCTATGGTACTGAGTCTAGTCGCTGACATGATGATAATTTGTTTGGCCAGTTTGAAGGCGGTGAAATATGGTATCTAAATATTTTCCAGATACAGCCACAGCAACATCGTCCGCAAACGCGGCGTTTTTGAATCTCAGGTAGTTAAGTTCCTTGAGCATTATGTTAATGGTAATATTCCAAAGAAGTGGAGATAGAACTCCCCCCAGAGGAGCGCCTCTATTTGGTACTCTATATATGGTAGCTGCGCACATAGTGGAGATTATAGCAGTGTTAGTTAGAAGTCTCCATATGATGCCAATAATCGACTGATTTATGTTCAGTCTTTCCATAGCCATTTTAATAGCATCCTGGGATTCATATTATTAAAGGCTCTTTCAATATCAAGAAAGGCCTCTAATGTATATCCCTTGTGCTCCAGAGCATTTGCTATATACCCTACAAGGGAATGCAACGGCGTCTTAACTGATTTGCTTTTCATGTAGGCATGTTGGGACACTGATAATAGGTTAGGGTTCATAGTTTTGCGAAGGTGCAGATCAATTAGCCTTTGCAATGTTTTCAATAAGATGGATGATAGACAAAATGGTCTGAAGTCCTTTGGTTTCGTATGGGTGATCATACCCCTTTTGGGAAAAAGAGTACTTTACATCTAGTCCATAAGTCGAAGTTATAAGTGCATGATAAACGAGCCAAATATATCTGAAATAGCCATGGAACTATAATATCCGCATTATACTATAAATCTGATAGCTTTGTTTATATACATCGAATGTATCAAAAATCTTCGGAATATCATCGCTTTCACACATTACATCATTATTAATATTGCACTTATTTCTTATCGATGTTAGAGCAGAACGGGAAAATAATAAAAGGTGATTCAAAAGGTCCTGGTTTTGACATATTCCCATACTTTTTCTTGTGTAGAATAGTTAAATGTGCTTGAAGTTAGAGTTTCTGGCCTCCTGTGCCTCTTCTGTTAATTCATTTAATAGTAGCAGTAGTAGTTTGATTCCAAAATCTGACGACTATGTTGAAGTACTTTGCGGACAGTACAGTGTAATGATCGCAAAAGCTTTGAAGTATCTGTGGTGAATGACTCAAAATTTTCTGCTTTTATATGATGCTTACTATTAATTGCTATTTGAGACGTAATTTCATAGTTTTCAAATAATTTCCTTGTCGTGTTGCCGACGAGTGATTCATTTACCAGTCATCTGTTTAAATTCAATTCGAATTCGCCTTTTTTCATCTGCTCTCATTTCCATAAGTTGAGATCATACGAAATATGAAGCATGTGTACGTTGATATAATACCAATATATTTAAGTGCAAGACGGACTTAAATTTTTAATTGATTGTTTGATGTACATTATTTACTTTCTTTTATATAAAACACTTTTGTGGTCTGTAAAAACTTCCCCTAATGAAGATCCGATATATCAAGTTTCAATGCGAAAACGTTGAGATGTGACTTGAAGCGATATTTTCAATTAACTGCAATAATTCAATAAATGCTCTTTCATTGTCTACTCCACAGGGTAATGGGACAATATTTTGCTATTTTTTTAGTATATCTTTGTAACATGGCAGAATTTATCGAGTAAAGCCTTTCCCAATTTTATGTGTTTATTTTTGCTTAGTCCTAAATCCAGCATAAGCGCTATCGGCTCATCTTCAAAAAACTCAGAAGCTGGTGAAGGTGTTGGAATTCCGTTAGACGACAAGAAGGATATCCGCTATTTTTGCTGCTTCAGTAGGTTGTTTATTTCTTCGAAACACAGTCTTAAATGAATCTTTAACTTCAGACTCGGATTGCGTGGACAGTGTTTCTGACAGTCCGTTTTCTTTAATTCTGCCCCATATAAAAATTACTTAATTTATCTGTTATAGGGAATCAAATGGCTGGATATACCTGATTGTTGTATTATATTACTGCAACTTGAAGGATATACCTGATTGTTTCATTCTTTAATATGATGAATATAATAACTTAAGTACACCAAATTTTATTAAAAAAAATTAAAAAAAACTGTAACTCTTTTCATAACGGATAAAAATTTCATTAAATTAAAACAAGAAATAATTAAAAGAGGTGACCATTTTGGAGGACGTCAACCTACCCCGAGACCAGCTAGAATCTTGTGCTCCTCCAAAACAGTTGGAAAATACCTCAGAAATAACTATGTGAAATTTCATTGAAATATATTTAACGATTCAACAGTTACACAAAATTATTAAAAAAAAAAAAAAAAAACAAACATGTTGAAGCAGCTGTGCATATAGAATGTTGCAGTACACATTTATCATAGAAATGAAAGAAAATGTGCAAACTTTGCTGAAGGGGTCAATTTTCAGTTAGTTTTTAAACGAATGTGTAAACTATTTATGCAAGTATTTGGTATCATTGGAAAGGCTATGACTTGAAAAATAATAATATATAAATAGTAAAGTATTGGAACTAAATTTCTTCATTAAATTTTTCAAAATACGTAAAATTTTGATTTTTAGTGTTATTTTATAAAAAAGTTAATATTTGAACTTAAATAAGATCTATATAAATAAAGCTATCGTTATGAAATTTAATATAATATAAAAAGTTGTCATTAAAACAAAAACATAAATAGATTCCCACTTTTTATTCCGAAATACCCAAAATATTTTTTATGTGTTTAGTGAACATATGTAGATATGTAATCAACGTGCTTTTTTATTTCAGTTTTGACATTTTTGAGCCCAACAAATAAAAAAAGACAAAAAATTAAAGTTAACGAAATTCTGATAGACTAGCGGGGAGGCTGTTACCCCAAATTCCTTCGAATTTGCTTTTATGCATTTGCGTTAAGCATTCTTTTAGAAACGTAAAAAATGTATGGTCCAAAGGAAATAATGGATTTTAAAGTGAAAAATTATCACCACCTTTTTGAGAAAAATCACATTTTTTTAATTTTCTAATTCAAAATAACTTAACTTTTTATCGAATTGAAGTTAAAAAACTAAAAAAAAACATGTCCCAAAAATTGGTCAAAATTCTACACACATGTAAG